>JASPKP010006162.1:0-14697 GCA_030674155.1 Stramonita haemastoma
CTTTGTCAACCTTTTCATTGAAACAAAGACCACAGTGAGATGGAACCCAGCAGAAAGTGACATTCAAACCCCTCAGAATGAGAAAATGTATCAAAAAATTAATTTCAGTGATGAGATTCTGCCTGACCACCGATGTCGAGTTATTAAGACACTGTAGTGCAGATTTAGAATCAAGGCAAAACAAAATCTGCAAAACAGTATTTGGAAAATCAAGCAGAAAGTACAAAGCCATCAAAATAGCGGTAATTTCAGCAGTAAAGATAGAATGATTTTTGCCAATATAATAGGACTTTTCAACTTTCAGAGCTGGAATGATAAATGCTGCCCCCCCCCCCCCCCCCCTTCCTTATTTTCAAGAAGGGACCCATCAGTAAATATCTTAAGATGAGAAAGGTATGTATCTTCTAAGTGTGCATTTGTGTAAGAGCCAAGAATATTCGCATTTTCTTCTTTTTTTAATGAGAGATGGTTGATATCAAAGTATGCTTTCTGAAATTCCCATTTTGGAACAGGTGTTAAAATAGCGGTGGATTTTTGCCAATCTTTAGGAGTTACAGTTGCCTCTTTATGGATATTGGAAGTATATGTACCTATTGAAGCAAGAGGAGATCTAATTTTAGCTCTTTTGGGAAAGTCTAAGTCAGATCTAATTGAAATTGCCCATGTAATATTCTTTTCAACTGTTGAAATTCTTAAGATATAGGGCCTACTTTGAAACGGCTAAATTACGATAATCATCTACAGGTAATACTCCTATTTCTCTGTATGTTCCTAGAAAAGATGCATGAAACAAAACTCCCAAAGCGATCCGGAAAGCTTTACAATCTAGGCTTTAATTTTGTTCAAAAGATATCTGGGAGCACTGAAGAATAATTCTTGGCCATCTTCACGTAAAAATGTGATTGTTCATGCTCGTGTGTGTGGTGTATTTTTTCTTTCTTTCTTGTATATCAAGGGAAATGAAATAACCACTTATGTGCTTTTTTAGCTCCAGTCCCGTAATTGTGCAGTTTGTTTTGTAAATTTGCCATCTATTCCCTCACTCAATGACCTGTACTTCCTGAAAAGCGGAAAATGTTCTGCGTGCGTTCACACACCGGCCTCGGTTTGTAGTCTCATTCGAAGGACTTGCGCGCGCGTGCGTGCGTGCGTGCGAGCGCGCGCGCGCGGTGTGTGTGGTGTGTGTGTGTGTGTGTGTGTTGTGTTATTCAGAATAGAAAGAACAGGCACCTACTAGGCCTACATGTCACGAAGAACAACAATAAGGGAAGGAACTCTTCCCAATTTATTTAAGAAAAGGTAACTCTTAACAAGACGTCTTCGTGTAAAATGAGCTGCTTCATGCCACGTGTGTGTTTTTTATTTATTTATTTATTTATTTATTTATTTATTTATTTATTTATTTATTTATTGTTTATTCATTTATTCTTTTACATCGAGGATAGCAGAATAAGCATCCATGTGCTTTTTTACATCCAGTCCCTGTCTATGCAGTTTTGTCAATTTTGTCATATGTTCACACACATTCTCTCTGAAAAGCGGAACAGGTTTTAAGGTGTGCCCAAACTGTTCTGCACACGGACCTCGGTTTATAGTGTCATCCGAATGACTTTGGGGGCAGTGGAGTCGGCACTGATGTTAACTCCAGAGGGAAAAATCCTCTTGAACGAGATTCGGACCGGGTCAGCAGATCACGTGGACATCACTCTAACCACCAGGCTATCCTGTTGCTGCTGTTGTTGTTTGGAGTGTGTGGGTAACTACATGGGTTCTTGCGTGCATGTGAGTGTGCCTGCGTGTGTGTAGTAGTAGTAGTAGGGGGAGGAGGGGGAGGAGATTCAATAATCAGGTGGTTTTCTGCTGTGGCACATACAGTCTATAAAAATGATTTTAAAACAAAGATAGAAAATCATCTCTGACATCAACACACACAACACACACCACACACACACACACACACACACACACACACACATTGCGCGCGCGCGCCCAGAAAACTCCCTGAAAATCCTTCCCCAGTGCAAACTGTTGTGTTCTCTCTCTCTCTCTCTCTCTTCTCTCTCTCTCTCTCTCTCTCTCTCTCTCTCTCTCTCTCTCCTCTCTCTCTCTCTCTCTCTCCCTCCTGGGATGGAGATTGCAATGTCTCGTGTCTCGTCGTCCTTGTGTCAAGACGTTTCCGAGAGGAGCTCCAGTGTGCAGCCAAGCAGAACGCTTCACCTAGGGCTTCAGTTGTGCTGTCGTGCTGTTGTTTCAGTGTTTCAGTGTTACAGTTATTCAGTTTATTTCAGTTTATTTCAGTGTTCCCGTTTATTTCCTAGTCTTCAGTATTACCGTATATCTCACATCAGTTTTTGTGCTTTTATTTGTTGCTTTAATTGAGTATCTATCTTCACATTTTCACATCACATTGCATAGTGGTTCTTGTGCGGTTTTCTTCTGTGCTGTTCCTGAGGTATTAAACATGTTTTTTTTTTGTTTTTTTTTTTATCTTGAACAAACGTATTCAAGGAGGTTCCAGTGTTCCTTCAGTGACCGGAGTTTTGTGGTGTATTACACCTGTGTTGAAGTGTCAAAGTGGTGATGTGGTGAAGTGATTAAGTGATCATGTGAAGTGGCTGTTTCTCCCAATATGTAAGTGAGTATCAACTGCTGTAAATTCACATATCATAAGTGTGTAAATTGGTTGTAAGCAAAATGGATCTAGATAAGGTGAACTCGAGCTAGACTGGAACTATGTGAGGGCCACATCAAACCTCCCTCCAAATGAGGAGTGGTTGGTGGCTCTCCTTTTCACTACTGCTGTAACTTTTTTTTTTTTTTTTTTTTTTTTCCCTATTGCCGTGACTTTCCTCTTCTCTTTTCTGAAATTAGTGATGTGATTCTACCTCCAACATACCTTCCACAATGCGACCAACAACCAGATCAGAAAGTGCCAAACATTCATTATCATTAGCAAACATTCAGTTCACGAAAGATAGTCGTCAGGTAAAATTCGTAGCTGCTCACAAACACCTACCTACATGGAGAACAGTACTACACAACAGATATATAGACACACTTAAGTCAGACACTGCAACAACCACATGGCGGGACTTGACACAATCAGAAGAAATCATACCAAATCTAGACACTTACCTACCTGCACTTCCACCACAACTTTTCAAAACATTCCTGCAGCTCTTCCTAGACAGTTCGAAACTACTAACTGTAACAGAGTGCAGATATTTGATCTGCCGCGACTCTGTACAACTTCCCGGCGACGACAGCACGGTCAGACAGTGAGAATGTGGCCTCTAAAGAGAGGCTGCATAAATACTACATTTTACCGCTACGGGCAAAGTGCATGCAGAGAACGGCTTTCGACCACCCCCAACGATACTGAACGTCGCACAATTCACAGGTGTGGATCCAAACGTTACACCCACGTCGCTGCGATTGGCAGTTCCGATCGCAAGGGAAGTAATCTAATTACCGCCCTGCCACATCCACCACCGCTGACTTTGTGCCGCGTCCCGAGGCACAGTGGGTACTGACCAGCGTATTTGACGCTCAAATCAGTAGCCCTAAGTTCTTTCCATCCTGTCGGCGACGCCACTTTGTAACAGAGTGCAGATATTTGATCTGCCGCGACTCTGTACAACTTCCCGGCGACGACAGCACGGTCAGGCAGTGAGAATGTGGCCTCTAAAGAGAGGCTGCATAAATACTACATTTTACCGCTACGGGCAAAGTGCATGCAGAGAACGGCTTTCGACCACCCCCCAACGATACTGAACGTCGCACAATTCACAGGTGTGGATCCAAACGTTACACCCACGTCGCTGCGATTGGCAGTTCCGATCGCAAGGGAAGTAATCTAATTACCGCCCTGCCACATAACAATAACAATATTTCATTCAACGGGGACCGTATTGATTCAAGGAAATACATGCCAGGAGTGGTTGGAGAAAGAATTTGACATTTTGAAGAAGATAGTGAATAGTATTTGTGATTGTGCAAGTGAGGGAAACCCCACTGATCCCTCTTCCTCCCCTGTGTATCTGTCTGTGCCTGGAACTTTGTTAGCCATCACTGCACCTTCGCCTACTGTTACCCTGCCCCCAGCAATGGACAGTTCTCCCACCATGTTGCCGGGAGACAATCAGTTGCCTGCACCACCTCCTCCTCCTCCCCCTCCTTCCTCCCCACCTCCAAGCCAGCTCCCTCAGTGTTCAGCTGATGCCATCTCTACTGAACCATCTCCCCAGCAACCCCAGCTCTCCTCTGCTCCTCCAGCTGACTCTCAGTGTATTGACACAACCCCCCTACCCCACCCCCTGAACAATGACACCTCTCACCCACAAACTCCTTTGATCCAACCTCTTTCCCTCCCCTGTCTTCACAACCATGTGGGACAAAATCACATATCCACAAAAAATCTCCACCCAGCCTCCACAGCTTGGCCACTTCAGCCCTACTCACACAAGTTCACTGCCAGCTGTCTGCAGCCATCTCCACCATCACTGCCCTCAAAGCACAGGTCGATGCATTACAGACAGAGAACAAACACTTACACCAACAGATAGAGATAACAGCCAGCACCAGCAAAGACAGCACAGTCCAAACAAAAAACCACATAAAAGCCACAGAACAAACACTGAAGTCAACCATTGCTGACCTTACTCAGCAAAACAATCAATTGCAGAAAACAGTTGACAGTCAAGCCAAAAGCCTCTCTGCCTTCGACAACTGGCAAAAGCACATTAATAAAGAAATCAATCAATTAAAGAAAGCCCTACCATCAACTACTACATCATACCTACCATCCCACTCCAACAACCATCCAGTCACTTCCACTCCAAAGACCCATACCAAAAAACTAACAGACACTTCCAAAATTCTCTTAAGTGACTCCCTCTCTGATATATCAGACACCCCAATTGATGAAGAAATTATATCCACGATCCCCACTAATAACAAGTTTTCACCCCTTGATCCTGACCAAAACCACAGCCCCAAACCACCCCCTCCACCAGCCCTTTCTCAACAACCAAAAGATAAAAGTAAAAAAAGTCCTGTTCCCACTGTCCACTCCAAGGCACCCCCTCCAGCATCCCCTTTCCCAACACCTTTAGAGACACTACTGAGAAAGACTGTTCCCACTGCCAGCCAAGAGTTACTCATTGGTGACTCTGTCTTAAGAGCAGTTGGAGACAGAACTTCTCCCCATGGAGGACCAGCAAGAAACCTGTCAGTGCCAGGCCTGACCGTCCAACACCTGCTGAAGTGGCTATCCACCCTTCCTCCTTCTCCACACGTCAAAGGAGTCACTTTCCATGTAGGCATCAACAGCTGCTTACAAAGTGGCCCAGTTGAGTGTGCGACATGGCAACGTGTAGTCAGAGGACTACGCCAGGCTTTCCCCCTTGCCAGCATAAAAGCCTCTTCAATCCTCCCTCCATATGGCCGACACCATGCCACCAAATCCGTGAGGGACTCCAACGCCAGCCTCTCCAAAGTCTGTGCAGAAGAGGGGGTGAGTTTTATCAACCACACCTCCTCTTTTCAGACTGAAAGTGGGGCACCCAAGAAGTCACTCTACAAGTACCAGGACCCCTTCCACCCAAGTACCTATGGTATTGCGGTCCTTACCAACAACTTGTACCGCATACCAAAATCAAAACCTCTGCTCCCCACTCTAGCCCACTCCACGAGCCAAAGGCACAAGACTTGGGGCTCACAGTCCATCCATAGAGCTGTGCCCAACAACAAAGAACAGCCCCATCCTGCCAAGTGCCCATGGTCTCCCCCAACACCTAAAGCCCCTTGGCCCGCCGACGGTGCACCTGACTACGACGCCTCTTCACACCGCCGCCACGACTACAATAAGCAGTTCGGACTACAGAACAGCGTGCCTGAGAACAAAGCTCGACCACGCCGCGGCGACTACAATAAGTGGTACGGCCTGCCTAACAGCAAACCTGAGTACAGCGGGGACTACGATAAGCAGTTCCCACCCCTTCCCTCTGCCCCTAAATACAATGCCTGGGGGCACTCCAGGACCCCTCAGTCACAAGACAATCAAAAACTCCTTGAGGTCCTCCTGACAACTATCCAACAGGCCCTTTTGTAACCCTTGCCAGCAAACTAGTCAGCAGAGCAAGAGAGAGCGAGGGAGCGAGGAAGCAAGAGAGAGAGAGAGAGAGAGAGAGAGAGAGAGAGAGAGAGAGAGAGAGAGAGAGAGAGAGAGAGAGAGAGAAATTGCTGTTGACACCCCTTCTCACCATGTCGCCTCTTTGGAAGTGTGTGTGGATTGTATTCATTCCTCTTGTTGACTTCTTCCAATCTGATTTTTTGATTTTCATTCAATTTCATTTTGCTTTGTTTGTTTTATTTGGTTTGGTTTAGTTATTTTGCTTTCTCTCTGTTTTCTGTTGTTGTTGTTGGGCGATTTGTTTTGTTGTTGTTGTTGTTTGTTTTGTTTGTTTGTTGTTTTTTGGGGGAGTTGGGTTTTTTTTTTTCTGGGTTTTTTTTTGTTGTTGTTGTTGTTGTTGTTTTGTTTTTGTTTTGTTTGTGTGTGGGTTTTTGTTTGTTTGTTTGTTGGTTGGTTGGTTGATTTGTGTGTTTTGTGTGTGTGTTGTGTGTGTGTGTGTGTGTGTGTGTGTGTGTTGTGTGTGTGTGTGTGTGTGTGTGTGTGTGTGTTTTCTTTTGTTTTGTTTCTTTGTTGTTGTTTTTTGTTTTTGTTTGTTTGTTTGTTTGTTGCTGTTTTTTCTTGCTTAAGTAGTTTTTTTGCTGTTGTTTGTTTGTTTAATTTTTTCCTGGGGGGGAAGGCTCTTGCTTTTATTTGTCTTGTGGTATCTCCTTAAATTGTTGTATGGTTTACTGTACATCCTGTTAATTCTTGTTACTGTTTTACTTATCTGGGCCTCTTGTGAAATTTCTGTTCCTCTGTTATCTGGGCCTCTTGTGAAAACTCTGCTCAGCTAATTGTTCCCCCTTGAGTGTGTGCGTATGTGTCTCTCCCAGGAGGGATCAGACCGTCTGGTTTATGTGTGCTGTGCCAGTTACTACTGATCAATCGCCTGTTTTCAGGTTGTGACATTGAACAGACTTGTGTGCATACACACCTGTGTATGAATTACTCTCCCAGTGCTCCAAATTATCTTCATTCTTGCAAAGACATTCATTCGTGTGCAACAACGCAAGCAGAAACATTGTGAATGTGAGCTCTGGGAGGAATTCTCCCTGATTGTTGCTGAGGGACCTTGACAGTCACTGGACAAAGCCTGTTCAACTTGGTGATTGGGCATCGGTGATTCACCCAACTGTGGAGTGCGTGATAATCGATATCTTGTGACATTTATCACCAAATCACCAGTGAAACGAATAAGTCACCTTCAGAAGTGTGTGTATTATTGGACCACCCACAGCTCATATACATTTTCTTTTTGTTTTTGACATGTTTTGTTTGTTTTTGTCTCTTATATTGGCCATTTTATATTGTTGTTAGTTTGATTGTGTCTGTATGTCTCTGAGTAAGTATTGAATTTTTTTTTCTTACATTACATCATACCCCTAATTGAGTGCCCCACTCACATCCCCTTTATTCCATATAAAATAGATTTTTCACCCTTCCTGTTGCTACATTACATTGTTGTTGGTTGGATTGGGTTATAGATCTATATTTATATACACTGTTGGTGTATTTTTTTGAGCAACTTGAAAGCAGTCTTTTTTCTTTTCCCCCCTTTCTTTCTTACATTTCATCCTTCCCCCTATTGAGTGCCCACTCCCCTTTATTCCTAATTATCTCTCATTGATTGTCACCTTCCAGTTTTTACACACATTATCACATCGAGCAACTAAAATCAGTCTAGTTTTTCACTTTTTTTTTTCTTACTTTCATCCTTACCCCTATTGAGTGCCCACTACCCTTTATTCCTATTCATCTCTAATTGATTTTCACCTTTTCCTGTCTTAGGACACATTATCACATCTCCAGCAAAAACCAACACAACTGATGCATTCAAGACACAACACGTGGCCCTCTAAGGAAGGCCTACGAATTTGTCACTTAAATATAAATCATGCAGTCAATAAAATTGAAGACATATCAACACTTATTAGAAACCATGGCAAACCATTTCACATACTAGGGCTATCTGAATCAAGACTCTCGAAGCACATAGTAGACACTGATTTATATATCCCAGGATATAAAATCATACGAAAGGATCCACAAAGGCAAAAAGAAACAGGAATCATCATATACATTAGTGAATCTATAACATTCAAGCGTCTCATTCATCTTGAACATTGTGATGTAGAATCTGTCTGGTTTGAAATCTCCATGAAAGGTTCACCACCTATTGCAATGGGATTCTGCTATAGGAATCCAGCAGAAAGAAAAAATTGGATAGACAAGTTTGACGAAATGATGAATGTAGTTCTATTAGAATCCAGGGAAGTAATACTGCTCGGTGATTTTAATATTGATTTAACAAAAGCAAATAATATATGGACGCAAATTACTAATTCATTCAACCTTCACCAACTAGTTAGTTTACCCACAAGAGTCACACCAAATTCAAGCACAATAATTGATCACATCTACGTATCAAATCCCAAAAACATCATAGAAACATGTGTCCCTGTCTATAACTGCAGCGATCACTACCCAGTCTGTACTACATGGTCAAAAAAAGGAGCAAAAATTCCCAAACCTGGCCATAAAACCATAACATATCGTTCTTTTGCAAAATTTAATGAACAGCTTTTCCTTCTTGATCTAAGTAACTCTATGCTCTCAGAAACATTAAACATTACTGATCCAGACAGGGCCATTGAATTCTGGATAAAAACCTTCACTGAAATCTACAACAAACATGCTCCACTTAAAACCATAAGGATCAAACATGTCCCCAAACCGCCTTGGATTACAAAAGAACTAGAAGAAGCATGTTATCTTATAGATTTATCAAAAAAACATAAATATCATGAAGAGTCAAATAGATTACGAAACGCCATAAACTCACAGAAACGTCAAGAAAAAAAGAAATATTTCCAAGATTTACTGTCTTCCAAACAAAACTCAAAAATTATTTGGAGGGCCATAAATCAAATAACAAATAAACAATCATCTTCCAAATCAAATGTAATCAAAGATGTTACTGCTGAACAACTCAACAACCATTTCATAAACGTCTCTACTAACGTTGTTAACAATGATGATTCAAAATCCAATAACCTCAACACATTAAGACAATACTGCCAAGACAAGCATATTCCGTCAAAACTTCACATACCATTCATTTCAGTTTTTGAGGTCTATAATTATTTAATTCACCTCAAACAATCAAGGACACGAGGTCTTGATGGAATAGACAGCAGAATTCTGAAACTGTCAGCTCCAGTTATCACAGACACCCTAACATATGTATATAACCAATGTCTTGAAAAGAACTATTTCCCCAATGCCTTCAAAACTGCTAAAGTAATCCCCATCCACAAATCTGGTGACACTTCAGATCCCTCAAATTATAGGCCAATCTCTATTATATCCCTCCGTTCAAAACCCCTGGAAAAACATATAAATAAACACTTAGTCCGTCATATAGACACTAACGACCTTCTTCACCCTAATCAATCAGGATTCAGACAAAATCACTCATGTCATACTGCACTGACTAGTCTCATAGACAATTGGCTATCAAACATTAATGAAAACAAATTTTGTGGAGTATTATTTGTAGATTTCAAAAAACCATTTGATACAATTGACCACACACTCCTCATCAGAAAGCTAGAACTGTACAATCTATCATCAGATAGTCTAGAACTACTTGCTTCTTATCTTAAAAACAGACAACAGTGTGTCTCAACAACTACATCCACATCCAATCTAAAACCCATTCATTATGGAGTACCACAGGGATCTATACTAGGACCTATTCTCTTTTCCTTATACATAAATGACCTTCCTCTACTTATCAAATCTAAATGTGAACTATTTGCTGATGATACAACCATACATACAAGCCATAACGACATTGACTCTCTTGCAACCATATTACAACAAAGCTGCAATGATCTTGTCAAATGGACAGAACTGAACCATATGTCTATTCACCCCCAAAAAACAAAATGCATGCTTATCACCACCAGACAAAAGCGACAAAATTTACCTCATAAACAGTTTCCAATCCATATAAGAAAGGAAGCAATTGAACAAACCTCTCATCACAAAGTTCTAGGAGTAACAATCGATGAAAATCTCAGCTGGTTCTACCACATATCTCATCTATGCAAATATTTGTCCCAAAGAGTATACCAGTTGACTAAAATTAAACATTTCCTTGACCACAATTCAAGGAAATTATTCTTCCAAGCTTACATACAATCCTCAATAGACTATGCCTCAACCCTATGGGATTCTGCCAGTGCAAAC
This sequence comes from Stramonita haemastoma, assembly GCA_030674155.1. Classification (NCBI taxonomy): domain Eukaryota; kingdom Metazoa; phylum Mollusca; class Gastropoda; order Neogastropoda; family Muricidae; genus Stramonita; species Stramonita haemastoma. Next base: position 10,427 of record JASPKP010006162.1, read on the forward strand.
ACTATGAAACCGTTACTAAGTCTGTATAAACGTGCTCTCAAACTTATCCTCCTGAAGAAAACAACTTTATTTGAAGTGGATTATACTCAGTTAAATATTCTCCCCCTACAACAAAGACTAAAATATAACAAAGACATTTTTATGTTTAAGATAATGGCAGGAGCTGTCCCCACATCCTTAAGAGATAAGTTCCAATGAATCATTCCAGAAATACTGAAAAGCCAAGTGTCCCAATCCCAAGAATAGACTTGTTTAAATCTAGTTTACTATACTCAGGCCCTGTGTTGTGGAACTCCCTTCCCGATTCAATTAAAGAGCATCAATCATTGACAACCTTCAAAAATCACCTTCTAATCCACTTGATGCACCAAAAATAATAAACCAATTATATCCCCTTCTCCTTCTCCCCCTTCTCCTCCTCCCTCCCTTGTGTTTGTGTGTGTGTGTGTGTGTGTGTGTGTGTGTGTGTGTGTGTGTGGTGTGTGTGTGTGTGTGTGTGGTGTGTGTGTGTGTGTGTGGTGTGTGTGTGTGTGTGTGTGTGTGTTGTGTGTGTGTGTGTGTGTGTGTGTGTGTGTGTGTGTGTGTGTGTGTGTGTGTGGTGTGTGTGAGATGGTGTGTGTGTGTGTGTGTGTGTGTGTGTGGTGTGGTGTGAGGAGAGAGAGTGTGTGTGTGTGTGTGTGTGTGTGTGTGTGTGTGTGTGTGTGTGTGTGTTGTTGTGTGTGTGTTGGGTTTTTTTGTTGTTGTTGTCTTCTCCCCTTTTATCAAACTTATGTTTTATGAGACTATTTTGATGCTAGATGGTGGTGGATTGATGTTTTCAGTCATTAGCCTCATCATATTCTCTGTTTGCTCTTTAATTATTGCGCCCTTTTGTGTGTGTGTGTGTGTGTGTGTGTGTGTGTGTGTGTGTGTGTGTGTGTGTGTGTGTGTGTGTGTGTGTGTGTGTGTGTGTGTGAGTGTGTGTGTGTGAGTTGGGTTTGTTGTTGTTGTTCTTTCCCCCCTTTTATCAAAACTTATGTTGTATGGGACTATTTTGATGACAGATGGTGGTGGATTGATGTTTTCAGTCATTCAACCTCATCATGTTCTCATGTTTGCTCTTTAATCATTGCGCCTTTTTTTTTTTTTTTTTTTTTTTTTTTTTTTGCTTTGCTTTGTTTTTGTTTGTTTATTTGTTTTTTGTTTGTTTTGTTTTTGTTTTATTATCCAAATCAAAATAAACATTGATTCTTACTCCATATTTTGTTTCTGAATGAGTGCCTTTTTATAACATTACCTTAATATTGTATCTCTGTCGTATTCCTTACCTGTTGTTGTTGTTCTTTCTCCCCTTTAACAAAATCTTGTTTTATGGGACTTATTTGATGTTAGATGGTGGTAGATTGATGTTTTCAGTCATTTAACCTCATCATATTTTCATGTTTACTCTTAATTATTGCACCTTTTCTTTGTTTTGTTTTGTTTTTGTTTTTTCTTTGTTTTTCTTGCTTTCTTTATTCAACTCAAAATCATCATTGATTCTTACTTCTCATTTTCGTTTCTGAATCAGTGACTTTATAACATTACCTTAATATTGTATCTCTGTGTTAATTCTTGCCTGTTGTTTGATTCTTGGTATGGTTCCTTACTTTTGGATTTGGATCATTATAATTGTTGATTTTATTTATATTTTTATTGGCAGTATCTCCCCCCCCTCCAATAAGGATATTAGTTTAAAAATTTTTGTTCCCCCTTTTATCCAAATGTATGATTTATGTCACATGTATAATTTTTGACAGATGGTGGTGGATTGATGTTTTCAGTTGTTTATTCTCTTCTCTTGTTTGCTCTTTACCTATTAACACTTTTCTATTCTTTCATCATCAAAATCTTTTATTGTGACTTCTGATTTTTGACTTATGATCGAGTGCATTTTTATTACCTTATCATATATAGTGTCCTTATTCTTGTGTGTTGTTTGGCTTGCATAAAGCTTTATTGTTTAGTATCTTTTCAACTTGATGTATCCCTGAAAAGGGCGGGGACTGGATGTAAAAAAGCACACAAGTGCTTATCTATTATCCTCGAATAAAATATTTTGCCTTGCCTTGCCTTGCCTTGCCTTGCCTTGCCTTGCCTTGCCTTGCCTCTCTCTCTCTCTCTCTCTCTCTCTCTCTCTCTCTCTCTCTCTCTCTCTCTCCCTCTCTCTCTCTCTCTCTCTCTCTCTCTCTCTCTCTCTCTCTGGTCTGTCTGTCTGTCTGTCTGTCTGTCTGTCTGTCTGTCTGTCTGTCTGTCTCTGTCTCTCTCTCTCTCTCTCTCTCTCTCTCTCTCTCTCTCTCTCCTCTCTCTCTCTCTCTCTCTCTCTCTCTCTCTTCTCTCTTCTCTCTCTCTCTCTCTCTCTCCCTCTCTCTCTCTCTCTCAGATCCCTCAAATCATAGGCCAATCTCTATTATATCCCTTCTTTCAAAACCCTGGAAAAACATATAAATAAACACTTAGTCCATCATATAGACACTAACAACCTACTCCACCCTAATCAGTCAGGATTCAGACAAAATCACTCGTGTCATACTGCACTGACTAGTCTCATAGACAATTGGCTAACAAGCATTAATGAAAATGAATTTTGTGGAGTATTATTTGTAGATTTCAAAAAAGCATTTGATACAATTGACCACACACTTCTCATCAGAAAGCTAGACCTGTACAATATATCGTCAAATAGTCTAGAACTACTTGCTTCTTATCTCAAGAACAGACAACAGTGTGTTTCAACAACTACATCCACATCCAATCTAAAACCCATTCATTATGGAGTACCACAGGGATCTATACTAGGACCAATTCTCTTTTCTTTATACATAAATGACCTTCCTCTACATATTGCATCCAAATGTGAACTATTTGCTGATGACACAACCATACATACAAGCCATAATGGCATTGACTCTCTTGCAACCATATTACAACAAAGCTGCAATGATCTTGTCAAATGGACAGATCTGAACCACATGTCTATTCACCCCCAAAAAACAAAATGCATGCTTATCACCACCAAACAAAAGCGACAAAATTTACCTCATAATCAGTTTCCAATACATATAAAAAAGGAAGCAATCGAACAAACCTCTCATCACAAAGTTCTAGGAGTGACAATTGATGAAAATCTCTGCTGGTTCTACCACATATCTCACCTATGCAAATACTTGTCCCAAAGAGTATACCAGTTGACTAAAATTAAACACTTTCTTGACTACCATTCAAGGAAATTATTCTTTCAAGCTTATATACAATCCTCAATAGACTATGCCTCAACCCTATTGGATTCTGCCAGTGCAAACACTATGAAACCCTTATCAAGTCTGTATAAACGTGCTCTCAAACTTATCCTCCTGAAGAAAACAACCTAACTTGACGTGGATTATACTCAGTTAAGTATTCCCCCCCCTACAACAAAGACTAAAATATAACAAGGGCATCCTGATGTTTAAGATAATGGCAGGAGCTGTCCCCACATCCTTAAGAGATAAGTTCCCAATGAATCGTTCCAGAAATACTGAAAAGCCAAGTATCCCAATCCCAAGAATAGACTTGTTCAAGTCCAGTTTACTATACTCAGGCCCTGTACTGTGGAACTCCCTCCCCGTTTCAATTAAACAGCACCAATCATTGTCGACCTTCAAAAATCACCTAATGCACTTGATGCATCAAAACTAATGAACCAGTAATCATCCTGTTGGATATATATAATTCTCCCCCTTTCTCTCTCTTCTTCTCTTTGTGTGTGTTGTGTGTGTGTGTGTGTGTTGTGTGGTGTGTGTGTGTGTGTGTGTGTGTGTGTGTGTGTGTGTGTGTGTTGTGTGTGTGTGTGTTTTAAATGTTTTTATATGTATCTTATCTTTGTGCACTTGTAACTGATTTCAAAGAGTAAATTTTGTAATATTTTATTTTCATGTCACATTTATCATATGGTATATTCTCTATAAATTATATGCATAAGTAAAAGATAGGGAATGTAAAGTGATGATATTATTGGTCAGTTGGAAATTGTGCGCAACACTACCTGGCTAAAAATGTACTGTGTACTCTCTCTCTCTCTCTCTCTCTCTCTCTCTCTCTCTCTCTCTCTCTCTCTCTCTCTCTCCTCTCTCTCTCTCTCTCTTTTCCCCTCCTTTTTGTTGCCTAAAAAATGTTATCATCCTTTTTGAGAAATTTCTTTTTTTCAATTTTTTTTACTATTTAATAATCACGTGTTTTAATGCAGTTGGGTTTTGTATTTTTTTTAATTCTCA
>JASPKP010006163.1:0-5000 GCA_030674155.1 Stramonita haemastoma
GAGAGAGAGAGAGACAGACAGACAGACAGACAGACAGACAGACAGACAGACAGACAGACAGACAGAGAGTGTGTGTGTGTGTGAAGTTTGGCGTACGTGTGTGTGTGTGTGTGTGTGTGTGTGTGGTGTGTGTGTGTGTGTGTGTGTGTGTGAGTGCGCGCGCGTGTGTTTGAAGTTTGGCGAGTGGGGCAAAAGGATTACGTAATGACGTAGTAGACAGCTGGTGAGAATGAATGACCAACACCTCTGCTGCAGCTACAGAAAAAGCAAAACAAAAATGGATTTCATAATATGTACATGGTACGGGTTAGGTCACTATTCACTCCATGTTTTGATTTGTTTTTTTAGGGGGAGGAGTCTTTTGTTTCTTTTTGTGATGCTCTCTCTCTCTCTCTCTCTCCTCTCTCTCTCTCTCTCTCTCTCTCTCTCTCTCTCTCTCCTCTCTCTCTCTCTCTCTCTCTCCTCTCTCTCTCTCTCTCTCTCTCTCTCCCCCATCCATACCACCGCTACACCACACAAACTCATCATTATATGGACCCAGTGAAGCAAACGCGAGAACCAACAGTAGGGAATTATCTAAGACGAAGTGAAGAGAAGAGAAGAGAGAAGAAAAGTGGGGTACAGGTACATACATACATATATACATGCATACCGTCCAGTCCTGCTTGTTCCTTTTCTTCACAGAATGCATTATCTCAATGATGTAAGTGAAGGGGTATAGATAACACTTACTGTGTGGACAAGTACAGGCGCATGATTTTTCTCTACTTCTGAATCGGTGATCTAGAGGTAACGCACCTGCATAGAAAGCAAAAAAAATTCCAGTTTGAAGTGTATGGTGGCTCGATCCCCGGTATGTGCCTGAAAATTTTCCCCCCGTACACTACACCGTGAGTGGTGGGTGGTCTGGGTGGATAGTCTCTCAGAGGTCTCGTGTGCAATACTTCTTTAGTTGCACTAAAACAACCCAAAGCAACAAGAGAGATGTCCCTGGTATGAATCTGTAGAGAAAGAAAAGCCACTCTGATAGGGAAACAAAATATTTCTGTGCAGAAAGGGAAACAAAAGAAAATAATGAATATCGCGCGCTGCTCTTGTAGCCACACGTTCTCCCCAGGGGAGAGCAGCCCGGATTTCACTCAGATGAAGTTGCCGTGACTTAAAGTGGTGTACAATACAATCCAATACAATACAATACAATACAATACAATACAATACAATACAATACAATACATTACAATATAATACAATACAATACATTACAATATAATACAATACAATACAACACAACAGAATTTAATTTAATACAATACATCCCCAGTACACCTTCCCTCCCTCCTCTCTCTCTGTCTCTCTCTCTGTGTCTCTCTCTGTGTCTCTGACTCTCTGTCTCTCTCTGTCTCTGTCTCTCTTCTCCTGTCTGTCTCTCTGTCTGTCTGTCTCTCTGTCTGTCTGTCTCTCTGTCTTCTCTGTCTCTCTGTCTCTCTGTCTCTGTCTCTCTCTCTCTCTCTCTCTCTCTCTCTCCTCTCTCTCCTCTCTCTCTCTCTCTCTCTCTCTCTCTCTCTCTCTCTCTCTCTAACAATGCCAGAACAGCAGTATCAGGTGCCAGGTGTGTCTACTCTGTGATGCCACGCCATCTTGAGACATAGTGCTCTGATGCTTGTGCGTGTGTGTGTGTGTGCGTGTGCGTGCGTGCGTGTGTGCGTGCGTGTGTGTGTGTGCGTGCGTGCGTGTGTGTGCGTGCGTGCGTGCGTCGTGTGTGTGCGTGCGTGTGTGTGCGTGCGTGCGTGCGTGCGTGTTGTGTTGCGTGCGTGTGTGTGCGTGTCGTGCGTGCGTGCGTGTGTGTGCGTGCGTGTGTGTGCGTGCGTGCGTGCGTGCGTGCGTGCGTGCGTGGTGTGTGTGTGTGTGTGTGTGTGTGTGTGTGTGTGTTGTGTGTGTTGTGTGTTGTGGATGCATAGGGTTCGGGCAGGAGGAAGAGGGGAAAGTGGTTAGAGCATCACCTTTGCAGATGTAGTGCTGATACCCATTTATGAGTGAAGACTTGCAGTCAGGATATGAGATTTCTGCTTCCGAAGATGTAGTGCTGATGCCCATTTTTTGAGTGAAGACTGATAATCACGCTTGGAGATTGCCTCTTTGAAGATGTAGTGCTGATGGCTTCTGTGATTGAGAAATTACAATCGTTGAGGGAGGGGGGGAGGGGGCGGAGGGAGAGACCACTACTTTAAAGATGTAGTGCTGATGTCTATTTTGAATGAAGGTTGACAGTCAAGGTGGAAGACCATTACTTTGACGATGTAGTGCTGATACCCATTGTGAATGAAGATTAGCTGTCAGAGTTGGAGATACTAATATAACTGAGAGGGAACAGACGTGATATTTGAAGAGTTGGAGATCACAATTTCGAAGATGTAATGTCCATACCCATTGTGTGTGAGAGCCGTCAGACAGAACAAAAAGGGGGGAGTTGGAGAGGGAGGGAGGGGGTTAGATCACCTTCCCCCCTTGCTCTTCTGAGCTGTCAAGGAGATGGGTCATGTTATCGCCACCCCCTGTTCACTTTATGGTGTCCATGTTAGTCACTCTTCTGTTCCTACTCCTCCACTGTAGGCCATATTGACGCTGATATAAGCTGCGGTGTCCCACTTCCCCTCTACCCCAATACTGTCCAAACAAACGGCCTCTTGCTGTTCAGACTTAGATTTCACAGATCTACAGCCACGCTGTCTCCTGCGTGTAGTGGTGGGGTTATAACATGTATATTCCGGGATGTCTGGCTTCAACCTCTTTCTGCAAAACAAATTTGGGAACAACTTGTATAGAGAGAATGCAGAGAGCTTCCTGGAACTCGGGGATGGAAATATGACTGTGGGGGAAAGAAATGGAATTTGTGATGGAATGAGTGAGAACACCGGACACTAGAGCAAACAAAACGCAGACGAATGTATCAACCCATGAATACTAAAGAATGCATGTATTGTCCATTAACTAGAGACTACAGCCCCGATATGGCCTGTGTGGTCGGCAGGGCTGTAAGTAACATGATTGGAACTAGAGACTACAATGACCTACAATCTGGATGGAGAACTGGAGGGACTGGAAAACTGCAAACATGATGATTGATGATGTCATCTTTTTTTTTTTAAAGAAATGACGATGGACATCGCAGCATACGTTAAAAAAAAAGGTGTTATTGTATTGGTGGATTTCCGAGCTTACGTCATTAATATGAGAAATGATGACGACAGAAAATGCAACCAATCTTAACAGCTTCTTTTTTGTGTTAGATACTGAGATGACGTTTACAATTTCAAACCTTGACGACAGACAACACGGCAAATGTGAAACGTAGTTTCTTGATTCTATTGGCGGGTTTCGAGATGACGTCACCGATCTTATGACGATAAATATACCTGACCCAAATAAAACTTGAAAGTGAATGCGTGGTGACACCGTGTAACTTCATTTGCATTCAAACTTAGAAACTCTGTATACAACAGGACTGGTTTAGATCACAGTGTCAAAACTTAAATAATATATGGGGAAAACTTCGGTTTTGTTATATGTAACCCTATATAAAGATTATTCTTCTTCATTGTCGTCATCAAGGGAGAGCAGCCTGAATGCTACACAGAGAAATGGTTTGTGACAAGTGGGACACAGTACTGCTACTACAACTACAACAAGAACTACTACTACTACTACTACTACTACTACTACTACTACTACTACTTCTACTTCTACTACTACTACTACTTCTACTACTACTACTACTACTACTACTACTACTACTACTACACTACTACTACATTTTTTTTTAAATAGCGCTGAATCTTAAAAAGCAAACAAGTCAAAGCGCATGAATACAACCCCTAATCTGACTAGTCATTTTTAAGTGCTCTTTCGAGTCTGTTTAATTTTCTGGCTTGTTTTTTTTGTACGAAATGTTGAAAACTGTAGACGGTAATCGTATGAGTAGAGGGTAGGGTGGGGTGAGAGTGGGAAGGGGTGGATGGTGGTAAGTGGAAGGGGTCGTTAACCCAAAGTTAGTACAAGTTAGTGGCCTTTAGTACAGACAGAGCAAGGAAGAAGAGGGGGAGGAAGAGAAAGAAGATGAAGAGGAGGAGGAGAAGAAAGACGGGGAGAGAGGAAGAGGAAGATGAGGAAGAAGAGGAGGAGGAGGAAGAGGGGGAGGAGGAAGTGGAAGAGAGGAGGAGGAGGAAGAGGAAGAAGTTTACAAGTGCATTTTCCAGTCATCGCAGTTTTGTGGGGCTATTCCACTTCGCTTTGAAACCACTGTCTTTTCCAAATCGATGGACAGCTGATCTGAGACTGTAAAACTGGTGACCTGGTCTGTGATCAAACGAAAAGAAAGAGAGGCAGCAAAGGTGACAGACAGGCAGGCAGACATAGACACACGCACTCGCGCATGGATGCACGTATGCACGCACGCATGCACGTACGCGCACACACACATACCCAGGCACGCGTGCACGCACACACTCATATACACATGCGCGCGCGCACGCACGTACGCACGCATTATTATATAATTCCATTATTAATCAATTACATCTGGGTTTTTTTCTTGCTTTATTGGTTATTTCATTCAGCTAGGTTGCAGCAGTACTTGAACTTCAAATAAGAAAGTATATCGCGCGCGCGCGTGTGTGTATGTGTGTGTGTATATCTGTCTGTCTGTCTGTCTGTCTGTCTGTCTGTCTGTCTGTCTGCCTATCCTGGAATCGCTACATCCCCACTACACTCTACATGAAGCATCATTAACGCTAATGCCAGATCCCTAACTCTGCAGCTGTGCCCTGTGGATTGTTATCTCCTCCTCTCTCTCTCTCTCTCTTCCTCCTCTCTCCTCCTCTCTCTCTCTCTCCTCTCTCTCCTCTCCTCTCTCTCTCTCTCTCTCTCTCCCTCTCCCTCTCTCTCAGCACCCACTTATCACGGAAATCACTTCCACCTTTGATCTCCGATTCCTGCCGTGTTTT
>JASPKP010006163.1:12500-14697 GCA_030674155.1 Stramonita haemastoma
GAGTAAGCTATTGTGTGTCGGTAGGTATGGATGACAAAATGTACAACAAAAACTGCATGCACATGGGGACTAGATGTAAAAAAGCACATGAGTGCTTATTCCATTATCCACGATATAAAGGAATAAACACATAAGTAAATAAATAGATAGATAAATGAATAAATAAATGAATATCAGTGCAGACTCCACCCCCCAGAAATTTCTTCTGGTGAGACTATAAAGTGAGGTGTTGTGTTAAAAATGTACGCAGAACATATTGCGCAATCGTTAAAACTTGTTCTGCCTTTCGGAAAAGTAGGCCAGTGTGTGTCGGTGGGCATGGATGACAAAATTTACAACACTAACAATGGTCACATACCAACCCATACCACTCCATCCCAACCACCCACCCCTATTCTGGAACACCCAGCACAAACTCCCCTCTCTCTCTCCTCTCTCTCTCTCTCCTCGTCATTCTCTCCCTCTCTCTCTCTCTCCTCTCTCTCCTCTCTCTCTCTCTCTCTCTCTCTCTCTCTCTCTCTCTCTCTCTCTCTCTCTCTCTCTCCTCTCTCTCTCTCTCTCTCTCTCTCTCTCTCTCTCTCTCTCTCTCTCTCTCTCTCTTCTTCTTCTTCTTCTTCTTCTTCTTCTTCTTCTTCTTCTTCTTCTTCTCTTCTCTTCTTCTTCTTCTTCTTCTTCTTCTTCTTCTTTCTTCTTCTTTCTTCTTCTTCTTCCTCTTCCTCTTCTTCGCAATTCTTCGCAATTCTTCTTCTTCTTCGCAATTCTTCTTCTTCTTGTTCTTGTTCTTGTTCTTCTTCTTCTTCTTCTTCTTCTTCTTCTTTCTTCTTCTTCTTCTTTTCTTCTTCTTCTTCTTCTTCTTCTTCTTCTCCGCAATTCTTTTCTTCTCCGCAATTCTTCTTCTTCTTCTTCTTCTTCTTCTTCTTTCTTCTTTTCTTCTTCTTCTTCTTTCTTCTTCTCCGAAATTCTTCTTTTCTCCCCAATTCTTCTTCTTCTCCGCAATTCTTCTTCTTTTCTTCTTCTTCTTCTTCTTCTTCTTCTTCTTCTTCTTCTTCTCTTCTTCTCCTTCTTCTTCTTCTTCTTCTCTTCTTCTTCTCTTCTTCTCTTCCCAGACTTTTACAGGTGGCAGGCAAGCTCTACCTCTCACGTTTAATGCCAACAACACCTGCAGATGGGAAGCATAGAGAACACACACACATACACACACACACACACACACAAACACACACCACATATACACACACACATACACACAACATCCACCCCCACCCACCCACACACAACACACACACAAACATCCCCCCCCCACACACACACAAGCACACACACACACACACACACACACACACACACACACACACACACACACACACACACACACACACACACACACACACACACACAAACAAAACCCAAAACAAAACAAAACAAAACCAGAAGCATATAAGAGTCTTTAAATCTACAAGCATTCAGCAGAGATAAGAGAAAGAGAGATATATCCTCTTTTCCGGCATGGCCCGCACCTCCTAGTGTGTAAATGACCACTCTTATCTTTTATCTTCTCTACTCTACCCCTATACTATCCTCTAGGCCATACTATCTGTCGGCGCCTGTGGGGGGGGGGGAGGTAGGCCTCGCTTGATTCTGCAGCAGAGACAGAGACAGACAGACAGGCAGACAGAGGGAGAGACAGAGACAGACAGACACAGAGACAGACAGACAAGCAGACAGACAGAGACAAAGAGAGGGAGAGAGACAGACAGAGAGAGACACAGAGAGACACAGACACAGACAGACAGACAGACAGAGAGAGACAGAGAGAGAGACAGACAGAGAGAGAGAGACAGAGGGAGATGATAGTTCTATGGTGCCAGAATAGTGTCCGGCTCAAATCATCACATTATCACCATTCCCACTCTCTTAAAAAGCAGCTTTAGCTATTTACTGCCAGCTGCTGTCATAAAAACGTCAGAGATTTTATAGGGAGGGAAGGAGGAATGGGCACTGACCATCCTTAATACTGTAAGTCTTGTTGGTGTCTGGTGATGCTGAATCACATGTGTGTGTGTATGTGTGTGTGTGTGTGTGTGTTGTGTGTGTGTGTGTGTGTGTGTGTGTGTGTGTGTGTGTGTGTGTGTGCGCGCGTGTGTGGGTGTGGATGGGTGTGGGTGTATGTGCGTGTCTGTCTGTTGTTGTTCTGTTT
>JASPKP010000616.1:0-5000 GCA_030674155.1 Stramonita haemastoma
CATCAATTCATTCATTTATTTATTTAGATTTATTTATTTATACCACTTTATGTCACAGCAGATTTCTCTGCGTGAGATTCGGGTTGCTCTCCCTGGAGAGAGCGTGTCGCCACAAGTGCAGTGCCTAGCCATTATTTTTGTGCGTATTTTCCTGTCTGCAACTGTATTTGTTTCCCTCTCAGAGTGGCTTTTTTCTACAGAAGTTTGCTAGGGACAACCCTCTTGTTGCTGGGGGTTCTTTAACATGCGCTTAAGCGAATAGTCTGGGTCGGAGTGTGCGGTGGTTCAAATCCTGTTTGGGCCCAAAACTTTTCCCCCAATATCATCATCATTATTAATGCATGTGTGGCCCACTTCCCTTGGTCCCGCACCCTTATCATCATCATCATCATCATCATCATCATCATCATCATCATCATCATCATCAATGCATGTATGGGCCTGCTTCCCTTGGTTGCCCCCCCCCCCTCCCCCCCGCCCCTTCTTAATGATATAATCATCATCAATGCAGTTGTGGCTCACTTCACTTGGCCACATATCCCTATCATCGTTACCATCATTGCAAATGTGGATTGGGTCACACAACCCTATTATCATTATCATGATCATCAATGCAGCCACCCCTATCACCATCATTGCAAGTGTGTCCCACTTCCTTTGATTAAAATTAACAACAGCCGATTGCTCAAGAACTTCAGAAAGTCAGACTGATAGATCTTATTAAACTTTAAACTTAAGTTGGGTGTATGTGTACTATTGTTTATCATTTTGTGCTGAATTTTTGCTTTTCAGTTCTTGTTAGTATTGATAATACTTTTTTTTCTCCTGTTGAATATGTTTTGGTTATCCTCCATGTCGCAAAAGGGGTGAAAGGAAATAAATCTTTAATCTTGATCATTTATGCTTTTATTTTGAGGATAATGGAATAAACACTCGCATTCTTTTTTTATTTTATTTTTTTACATCTAGTTCTGGTGTGTATGTAATTTTGTAAATTTTGTCATCCCTTCCCACTGGCACTCGACCTACTCTTCCGAAAAGCGGAACAGGTTTTAACATGTGAGCAAGATGTTCTGTGTGCGTTTGCACAGAGTCTTAGTTTAATATTGTTGGTTTATTATTGTTGCTGTTATTGTTGTTCTTGTTGTTAAGTTAGAGGTTTCTTTTTATCTTGATCTTATCCTTGATAAGGGCAGGGACTGGATGTAAAAAAAAAAAAAAGTGAGTGCTTTTTCATTATCCTCAAAATGAAAGAATTTGACTTGAATTGACTCAGTCTCTTGTTGTTGTTGTTGTTGTTGTTGTTCTTCTTCTTCTTCTTCTTCTTCTTCTTCTTCTTCTTCTTCTTTCTTCTTCTTCTTCTTCTTCTTCTTCTTCTTCTTCTTTTTAATGAGTGAGTCTTGATTTATAGCCTCATCAATAAATTAATGCAAACATGCATTTATGCGGAAAACACGTATGTGCACATGAGAGTATACATAGTCGTCTTCCTGCCTATGCAATCCACGTGTATCAAAGCTGACACGCACAACAGTCCTGCATTTTGTATTCCATTGTGTTAAGGAAGCAAAAATGATTATATTCAATGCTAAGAAAAGCCAGAAAATGTGATTTAGATTTGGAAACATATATCAGCATTGTTGATTCTTATAAATTCCTAGGAATAATTTTGAGTCAAAACTAAGTTTTGCATAGGTAAGAAAACAATATATGAACAAGCACAAAAAGCAATATTTTCTTTGATGCAGAAATCAGAATATTCCTGTTGATGTTGTCCTCGATCTTTATAAAACAATGGTTGTTCCGGTATTGTGGTATGGCTGTGAAGTTCGGGGTTATGAAAGTATTGCTATTTTGGAGACATTGCAACTTAACTTTTTGAAACACCTCTTCAGAAGGAGCACAATGACCTATCTGATATATGGTGAAACTGGAATATACCCTTTGTCTATTCTGATTGGTGCAAGGTTAATAATGATAATAATAATGATAAATACATGGAATTTATATAGTGCTTTATCTTGCAAAAAGAAATCAAAACGCTTGCATTCGACCTATACAACACACAAGCAATCAGTGACAATTAATAGTTTTAGAAAATAGCAAATTTGAATGTACATACGCGCGTGTGCACACACACACAGATCAGATTTTGGTCTGCTCTTATTGCTGATAATAATGACAAATTTTCATCAAAATTGTATTATGTATTGTATGATTTGTATATGATAAGAGTGTATTGCTTGGAATGGATCAAGAAAATAAATAACATTTTAAAAGAAACAGGGTTTGTCTGTGTGTGGGAATCACAGACTTTTGTAAACAAAGATAGTTTATGTGGTAACATCGTTAAGGCTTTCAGGAATAATTTTGTAAAGCCATGGTCAGAAGAGCTGCAAAGAAGTAATAACTATATATTATTTTAAGAGGGGAAATTACATTAGTGAGTTGCCATTTAACAATATGGTTTCATTGTTTAGATTCAGGTGTATTAACTATTCTTTGCCAATTTTGAAACAAGATGAGTGAACTGCATTCCGTAGGAAAATCGTCTGTTATCAATGTAGCATGAAAACGATAGGAGATGTGTTTCACTGCACTTCATCATGAAATGCCAAAGTTTTCTGATCTTCGGAAGAATGTCCTGCCTCAGGAATATTTGTATCCAAGATCCATGTCCACATTTTGTAATATGTTCTCTTCTGATAAAAATACATTATTAAAACAAATTTCTAGTTTAAAGTTGCATAACATTGATGAAAAGGTTAACTCCATTTCTATTTCTGTGAAATTCTGTGTTGTAAACTTATTTTTCTAATGTAAATTATATGTTACAGTTGATTTTGTTGACTGAAATCCTCCATGCCTTCTTCTTCTTCTTTTTCTCCTTTGTGTGTGTGTGTGTGTGTGTGTGTGTGTGTGTGTGTGTGTGTGTGTGTGTGTGTGTGTGTGTGTAAATCATTATGCAGTTCTCCTTTCTTTTTTTTTTAAAATGCTATTAGGGCTTTTTTGTTTTGTTTTGTTTTGCCTTTTTAAAAAAAATCTGGGACATATTCTTATGTCATTTGCTATTGATGGTATTTTTCCTTATGATGAAGATATTGGTTAAGTTTCTTATGTTGTTTACCAAACTATTATGATTTATATGACAGAATTTTTGATAGATGGTGGTGGGGTGATGTTTTTCAATTGCTTAACTTGTTATGTTTTCTTGTTTGCAAGATACTTATTAGCAGCTTTTTGTCATAATCATCATTTTCTTGTTGATTGTTTATTTCAGTTCTGTGTAGGTGTATTTTTTGCTGTTTTATTATTGTTTTCATGTTGTTTTTTGATTTGGTGGCCCCTGTTGCCCTGGTCTCATGGTGACCTCAGATTCGGTTTCCCCATACACTTCTGTGCCTGTGGTGAGTTTGTGTCAAAGCCTTTCGGGTTGGAGGTTTGCAGGGGGACAGTTGTTGGAGGGATGTTGTGGCGGTCGCCACCTCAGATGGGTGACTCACTCAGTCTGGCTCCACAACTGAGCTAATACTGTCGTTAGTAGGGGGCTTAGTAGGTGGTGTCCTGTGTATGTTAGCTCAGAACAGGCACCACTAAACACCTCCAAAGTGACCCAGCAGAAGTGCAGGGCCCCTCTGGCTGGTGGCCCTGTGGCGGCCTAATATTGATGGGCTCCCTGTGGACTCCTGACCCCGGGGATGAGACACAATGAATCTGGGTATGGCTGTGGCAGGGAGATTGAAATGAGCGGGGTGGGAACCCCAAAGCGAGGACATCACAGAAGACGAGGCAGCAAAAAAACAACCCCCCTCCCCCAAAAAAGTCTTTCTGAAGAAAAAAGGGCAGGAGAATGAACCAAGAAGGCAGAAAATAGACTAGGAGGTAACAGGAAGAAACAAAGAGAGGGATAGAAAAGAGGGAATTCCTAGCACAGAATTTCCAGAAAGTTGGGATGGTATTCATACCAACAGACTTCTGGCATCCCCAAGGGGGAGTACTGTTTTTTTTAGAAAAATAATTTATTTGTTCATTTATTTATTTGTTTATTCTTTTATATTGAGGAGTGCTTTTTTTTTTTTTTTACATCCACTTCCCCGTGTGAATGCAGTTTTTTTGTAAATCTTTGTCATCTATTCCCACTGGCACACAACAGCCTACTCTTACGAAAAGAGGAACAGGACTATTTTATATGGACTTGTCTGGTATTGCGTTGTGGTGTAAGAAAGTTGGCAAACACAAAGGCATGTAATGATAAAGCCTTCAAAGAGGATGGAGAACCATATAGCATTTTTATGTGTGTTTTTCTGTTTCAATAATTTTTCTTTTTTTTGCTGAAACATCTTTTTTTCATTTTTTTTGTCTTCCACGTTGTTGATGTTGATGTCAAAGTGATCAAATGCATCAAACAAAAATAATAGAAATCAGTAGATAGGACAAGAAAATCATTGTAAGTGTTTCCACGCTCTGTGAACAGCAGATTCCTTGTGGACATGTTGGCTGAACGACTTATCAGAGGTGAAGTCACGATGACCCCACTTGGGGATGAGGGAATGATCACCCTGTTCTCTTGTTGTTTTGTTTGTGTGTGTGTGTTAGTGTGTGTGTGTGTGTGTTTTAATGTAAGTCACAAGGTGCTATTCCCTCAATATGCTATCAGCTATTACTCTGATTTGTATCAAAACTCAGCTGAGTTTATCCAGGAAAAAAAAAATCTTCATTTCAGTTTAACAACAACGCTTAAAGTTAGATACGCTGGGCCTGAACTGTCAGGCGCGCTTAGTTCATTAACGGCTGTGCAACACGTTTTACACTGATATGGCAGACAAAAATAGCCTAGTTGCTGACTGGACGTTCATCGATGAAGAAGTTTTTATTTTATTTATTTGTTTATTTTTAATTCTTTTATAATGAGGATATGCCCGTCCCATTTAAATGGTTCGGGCATGTCACAAGATCAAAAGGACTTGCAAAAACAATACTGCAAGGCACTGTCCAAGGAG
>JASPKP010000616.1:7500-17500 GCA_030674155.1 Stramonita haemastoma
ATAAACGTGGCAGCAGCTTGCACATGACCCTTCAACACATCAAGTCTAGTGTTCCTGAAAGATAAACCCTATCAATCGCCTGTGTCAATGTACTAGCCTATCGTGTTCTCAAGTTTGCAAGGCCACGGAAGGGAGATAGCAGAACAGGCTTCAGTGTTGTGCGGCACGTATGTCCCTGTTAGTGTGACTGTGACTGCCGTATCAAGCCGGAGGAATTATATAAGTATTGCAAGCTGAAGTTTCTTTGCTTGTTGAGACACTGTCGTGGAGATCTGTGTCGTCGTCATCATCGTCGTCTGACATCATTCACAATGAGTGTGAGTATGTTTTGGATTTTTGCGGGTGTGTGTGTGTGTTGGGGGGGGGGGGGGGGGGGAGGGGGGGGTAAGTTGTGTGTGTGTGGGGAGGGGGTAAGTTGTGTGTGTGTGTGTTTGCGTGTGTGTGAGGGGGAGGGTAAGAGAGAGAGTGTGTGTGCGTGCGCGTGTGTGTGTGCGTGGTGGGTGGGGGGGGGGAAGAGGGGGGAGAGAGAGAGTGTGTGTGTGTGTGTATACATGTATGTGTGCGTGGTGAGGGGGGTAACACAGAGAGATAGAGCTTTTTAGTCTACACAGCATTACAATCTCAGACAAAGTAGTCAGTAAATAAGAATTTAGAAGAGATAGCCGTGGTGTGCATTGGTGGTGGTGGTGATGATGTGTGTAGGAGGGACACCACACACACACACACACACACACACACACACACACACACTCAGAGGGGACACACGCACGCACGCACGCACGCACACGACACACACACACACACACACACACACACACACACACACACACACACACTGTGATCCTGAATCAATGCAACAACAACAACAACAAAAAAACCCCACTGATTTTCATACCCCTGCACAGAAATCAGTGGCTCGTTTCAGACAGTCAACAGTAATGAAATGTATGCATGTACACCTGTGACTAGTTATGCGTCAGTAACTAGGTACACCAAGAGAAACAGATAGGCGAGGCAATGCGTTTGTGCGCCATTTTTGTCAACCTAACCTTAAAAAAAGGTCACGGCCTTGTGCACAGGCACATGCCTCCGTTCACAAAATTTCAGTCTGGGACTTCGGCTGGCTAGGCTTCCGTTAACTTAAAGATTATCTATAACCTTTCTTCTTCATTCGTGATGCCGGGGGGCCTATTGGTGTCATCAGCATCCCCATCTCCTGGAAAATCTGTGCTGAGAATTTCCTCTTTTCTATCCCTTTCTTTATTTTCTGCTTTGTTCCTTTACATCCTGTCACCTTTTTCTTGTTTGTTTTCTGATTCTTGGGTTTATTCTCCTTTTTTTGTTGTTGTCCAGACAGACTTAAAATAAAACATTTCTCTCTCACGTCAAAGTCAATGCGCTGGGCCTGACTTGTCAGGCGCTTAACGATAGTACATCGCATTTTCGCTCGGTTGACAGACAGCAATACTTTCTGTCTGAACGTACAACAAAGAAGAAGAATGCAAAGAAGAAAAATGCGAAGAAGATGAAGAATGCAAAGAAGAGGAAGAAGAATACAAAGGAGAAGAAGAAAACGAAAAAGAATGCAAAGAAGAAGAAGAAAGACAGACAGACAGACAGACGTCATCTTAAATGCAGAACTCTGTTTTGAGTTTGTTTGTTTGGGGGTGGTGGGGTGGGGGGGGGGGGGGGGGGGTGGGGGTGTTTGTGGGGGGTGTTTTTTTTTTGGGGGATGTTTTTCTCCAGTAAGAGTGGAAAATAATCCAGTAGCCAGGGCCAAAACCACTAGCGGCAGTAGCCATTCTGTTAATGTCATACAGACAGACATACATACAGAGAGATAGACAGACAGATGTGATCACAAATATAGCGCCCTGTTTTAGTTGTGGGTTATTTTTTTTTTTTTGGTTATTTTTTTGGCAGTATGAGTGGAAAGAGATCCAGTGCGCAAGGCCCAAACCCTTAGCACGCAGCAGCCATTCTGTTGACGTCATCAAGGGAAGTGTGTACGTCATGGGAGGAGAGAACGAGCCCCGCATCCCTATCGGCAGTGCTGTGTGGTGTCTGGACTTGGGCAGCCAGAGATGGAGGGAGGTGCCGGTCACTGGGGAAAACCAGCCCCAGAGCAGGAACGCTCATGCTGCTGCTGTTGTGGGCTCCGAGATCTACATGTTTGGTGGAAGGTAAAGGGAGTTTCCTTTTTGAAAAAAAAAATTAATGGGGGAGGGGGTGGGGGGGGGCTGCCTCATCTTCTGTGACGTTCCTGTGGGGAGTTTCATTTACTGGATGAGTGATTATTTTATACTGAGCAAAGAGAAAACTTCTTGATAACTCTTAATGCTGAAGTCCAAGTAAATTATGAACGTTATAATATAAACAAATTAAGCAAGATCATTGTTACTGATAATCATCATGTTGAAATACCTAGTAATGTTTGTACTTGTTTAGAAAAAAAGAGAACAGTTAAGATAAGATAGAATGCAATATTTTTTTTTTTTGTACACCATTTTAAGTGACCAGTGAATGATCTGTTGCATTGGATTATGACGAGTTGATTTCGTTCTGTCAGATAAATCCATGTGACTTTTATGGCAACAAATAATTTCTGATTCTGTTCTGCTGCATCCAGGCTGCTCACTCCGCTCTTGAGTGGTGATCTGGGTGCTAGTTTTCAGATGTGACAATAAACTGAGGTTCCGTCTGCAATACGCATTTAACACACGTGGAAGAACCCATGGCAACAAGAGAGTTGTCCTTGGCAATATTATGTAAACAAGAGTCACTATGATAGGGAAACAAAAACATATGCAGACAAGGAAAGAAAAAAAAATAATGGGCAGCCTTGGTCTTGTGGTGACGCGCTCTCCACAGGGAGAGAAATAGAGAAATCTGCTGTGACTGAAAGTGGTAGAAAAAAAGCTTTTCTTTACAAAAAAGTGTTTTAAGAAAACCCTAGAGTCTTAAGAGCTTTAGAAAAGATGATAGTATTTTTTACAATGAAGTTGAAGTGGCAGGCTACTACTGCAGAGTCGATGGTTCTTTTTAGGAGAGTTTTACCTTATGGTTGATTTGGGAAGGAGGGACATGGCTCCACGGGTTTTTTTTTCCTTCTAAAACGTTATTAACTTTTTGCAATCACGTTTTTATTTCAACCTTCGATTTCACAAGAATCAAAAAGCCTGAAATGATACCAGACATTTTCACATAAAAAAAATGAAAACAAAAATTAATGTACTCTATGTTCAGACAGGGGGTGGCCATGGGAGAAGGCTCCTTGGCCGACATGTACAAGCTGAACACGGACAGCGGCCAGTGGACCCAGGTCGCCATGTCTGGCCCAGTGCCCGAAGCTCGCAGCTACCACGTGATGACCGCCATCAGCACCACCCTCTACGTCTTCGGTGGATGCTCACAAGCGGGCAGACTCAACGACCTCCATGCCTTTGACACCATCAACAAAACTTGGGAAAAACTGCCCACTTCAGCCGACATAGCGGGAAGAGGTGGAGCCGGATTCTTAGCCGTGGAGAACAAACTGTACGTCATTGGCGGTTTCGCCGGCATGGAGGTGGGAGACATGCACGAATTCGATACGCAAACCTCAACATGGCGCCAAATCCAAACCGATTCGCCACTTCCGCCTCGAAGCGTGTTCGGAGTGGCTTCCCTTGGGAAGAAAATCTATGTGATTGGTGGAGAGGTGGATCCGTCCTCAGCAGGGCATGCCGGGGCCGGCAATTTCAGCGATGAGGTGTACGTGTTTGACACCGAGCAGAAAGGGAAGGGGTGGGAGAAACTGCAGCCACGTGGGGAGCAGCGCATGCCTGCCAGAGGATGGTTCGCTGCTTCTGCAGTCTCTGGGGATTCCATTTTTGTGTTTGGGGGAAACGCTTTGGACAATTCCCGCTTGGATGATAGTTTCTTGTTGGAGCTGGTTTCTAAGTAAGAAGGGATTTTTTTCCCTGCAGTGTTGATAACATTCCCTTCCTTGATTTGCTCAGAATAAGACTATGATATAAGTAACTGCTGAATACGTGATTTTTTTTTTTTCAATTATTGTATTTGCACGTAGCATTGCTAGTGGCACACTTTTTAATCAGAGCTTCATCTGTGAACAAAATGGCAGCCCTGATATGGCCTCTATAGTTGGTGATCCATAAACTTACTGACTGGATTAGATTGGAGTCTGATTATTTTATGCTGTACACGTCCTCATTCATATCATTGTCTTTGTTGTGAGGATTCTATGCTGTAAACGTATTCAGTTATCTCATTCTCTTTGTTTCTTTGCTTCAATATTTTCTATTATTTTGTATTTTGCGTAGTTTATCTCATTTCATTCTCTCTCCCGCCCATGCTAAGAAAAACATATAGCCACAGAGCAGATACAGGAGCAGCTCCTAACTGTGATGCTGCATTTTTCACACCCCATATCTGCAGCCTGAATTTCACACAGACAAAAATGCCGGGACTATAGCTATTTTCAGAACTGATATACATTCCCATGCGCTCAATAATTGATGGTCAAAGAAAGAATGGCTGCTAAATGATAGTTTATTTGGCAACAGCTGGGAAAAAAATTACATCACAGATCATTTTGTCATATATGTTGATATTTACAGTGATGAAGAAATGTAAGTATCAAAATTTGAAAGTAATCTTGTGCATACAGTATAATCTGTCATCCTTTGTTTTGGTTAAAAAAAATAAAAGCAATTTGTGCTTATTGTGATATATAAAGTTAGAAAAATATCAATCAGAAAGTGTTTTACTTTATGGTGTAAATATAGTATTGACTATTAGCACTAAGTGAAAGATGTACATTGTGTAATTTGAAGATAAAATATATCAAAAAACAACATTGCTCTTCTTTATGGTTCAACACATAATGTAACTGTCAATAGCTAAGATATGCACAGTGGAAACTGTTTTGTGCAATTAGTAACGTATCCAAAAACTGATAAATTCTCAACATATCAAACCCAGTGGAAAACAAGTGAAAACCATGAATGTTCACAGTATATCTGCACATTTAGCTATTACTGGTTCCATGTATGCAAAAAAAAGTCTTGGGTTTGGTAAAACTTCATCAATTTAAAGTTGCTAAATTCAATAAAAAATATATACATATATCGCACCACATTATGAAATATCACACATATCACATTCATCAAAACTAGCAAAGTGTACCTCTTCCATGAAACTATCAATGGTCACTTCATATTCATAATGCTTCAATTTCTAAAAAATCTATACCAAAGTGTACAATTATGGCAAACATTATTTCACAGTAACATCACAAAGCAATGTATTTTTGTTTCATTTTGCATCTCTCTGATGTTTCGCATCAATTTGAATAGGTTTTTTTTAATGATTATTTACAATCAATTTTTTGTAGAAATATTTTGTGCAATAAAGATGTATTTGAATTGAAGAGTTTCGTTGTGATCGTGAACCTCTTGTAGTGACCTCTCCCTCTCTCTCTCTCTCTCTCTCTCCTCTCTCTCTCTCTCTCTCTCTCTCTCTCTCTCTCTCTCTCTCTCTCTTCTCTCTCTCCTCTCTCTCACACACACACACACACACACACACACACACACACACATCATGTATGCATATGTGTAAACACATGAAAAATCAAAAAGCCTAATTGACAGCATTGATATAATTATACACCTGACAACACACTCTCTATACACAAATACATCACCCAGACCTTCCAGTTCTGTTGCTATCAAAAACTGCGTGGTAGTGCTATTCGAAAGTATCTTCCCACTAATGCAACATCCCAGCTTGCCACATCTCTTACTCTTTCACGTCTGGACTACTGTAATTCTCTTTTGGCTGGTCTACCAGCATCATCCATCCACTCCCTTCAACAAAACTCTGCAGCTCGACAAGTCTTTAAAAAATCCAAACACACCACTTCTCTCTTGCGATCACTTCACTGGCTGCCTGTTTCACAATGAGAGAGGTATAAGACTGGTTCCCAATGTTACAAATGTCTCCACAAAGCTGGCACCCTCCTATCTCTGTAACTATTTTCACCCATACACTATTTTGTTCCCTCCGTTCTGCCACAGAAACCTTCTACTTCCAAACATCCAGGTTCAAACAATGGACTGTTGGCCGTCACTCTTTCTCTATTCCTGGTCCAGTCATTTGGAATGATCTTCCTCTCTCACTTCACCAAAGCCTACATTTGATACTTTCAAATCCAGCCTCAAGACACACTTATTTGTGACCAAGAATCTTCAAGATATATTTCTGCCTAATAGCGTTTGTGTGGTGTGTGTTTTGTGTGTGTGTGTGTGTGTGTGTGTGTGTGTGTGTGTGTGTGTGTGCGTGCGTGCGTGCGTGTGTGTGTGTGTGTAAGTGTCTAAATTTAAAATCTGTTCTTTTTGTTGCTATGAACTGTTGCATGTGCGCGTGCGTAAATGATAAAAAAATTTAAGTGCTTTCATATGTTTGCTATACACGATTCAGTGCTCTGAAATTTCCATGTTATTGCTATTATTATGTATATAACAAAGTTTTTACATGCTAAGTCCATTATATATACATGTGAAAATAGTATCCGTTAATAGATTTAATCATATACATAAAAAATATATACATGCTAACCATATAGCTGTAGGTGTCTATAACAACTCTCTCTCTCTCTCTCTCTCTCTCTCTCTCTCTCTCTCTCTCTCTCTCTCTCTCCCTCTCTCTCTCTCTCTCTCTTGCGTGCGTGTGTGTGTGTGTGTGTGTGTGTAAGTGTCTAAATTTAAAATCTGTTCTTTTTGTTGCTATGAACTGTTGCATGTGCGCGTGCGTAAAAGATAAAAAATTTAAGTGCTTTCATATGTTTGCTATACACGATTCAGTGCTCTGAAATTTCCATGTTATTGCTATTATTATGTAATATTGATTGATTGATTGATTATTGATTTTTACTTCATATTTTCGTTTCTGAATGAGTGCCTTTTTATAACATTACCTTAATATTGTATCTCTGTCTTATTTCTTACCTGTTGTTGTTGCTCTTTCTCACCCTTTATCAAAATCTTATGTTTTATGGGACATAGTTTGATGATAGATGGTGGTGGATTGATGTTTTCAGTCATCTAACCTCATCATATTCTCATATTTGATCTATAATCATTGCGCCTTTTTTTCTTTTTTTGTTTTTTTTTTGTTTGTTTGTTTGTTTATGTTTTGTTTTGTTGTTGTTGTTGTTTGTTTTTTGTGTGTTTTGTTGTTGTTTTTTTTGGTTTTGTTTCTTTGTCTCTTTGTTTGCTTGTTTATTATTCAAATCAAAATCATCATTGATTCTTCCTTCTTATTTTCGTTTTTGAATGAGTGCCTTTTTTATAACATTACCTTAATATTGTATCTATGTCTTATTTCTTACCTGTTGTTTGATACTTGGTGTGGTTTGCTCTTGGTAATTGGATCATTATAATTGTTCTTGTTTTAGTTGAGGCTGTCTTTTTATCTTGATGTTATCCCTGAAAGGGGCGGGGACTGGATGTAAAAAAGCACATGAGTGCTTATCTATTATCCTCGAATAAAAGAATTTTGCCTTGCCTTGCCTTGCCTTGCCTCTCTCTCTCTCTCTCTGGTTCAAAATGTGTTCAGTTCATTTCTCTCTCTCTGTCACACACACACACACACACACACACACACACACACACACACACACACACACACACACACACACACACACACGCCAGAGTGAGATGGAATCCAACAAAAAGTTATGTCCGAGCGTTTTAAGGTGAGGAGATGAATTAAATGACAAATCTGAAAAACTAGTTCTGATCTAACTTTTGTTTGCATAGAGCTGATGGCTTGAATTACTTTGAATCAACACAAAAAAGTATTTGAAAAACAGCTCTTGGAAAATCTACTAAGAAATTAAGTGCCATTAATATTGCTATAAATTCTGCTGTAAAAATCGAAATATTCTCCCCAAGATGAAATGATTTTTCAGATTTCAATTCTGGTATAATGTATGCAGCACCGGCATTATTGTTTAAGACTGAGCCATCTGTAAACACTTTTAAATGGTTTGAATAATATTCTTCCAAATGAATTTTTGCTTGAGAAGATACTAGATTTATATTTATACTGATGTATACATTCTTCAAATCATTATTGCACAGTCCAATTGGTTCATTACTATAATCATTATGGACTTTAAAGACATATCCTTCTGTGTTTAAGATTTTCTCTTGTTGGTTACGGTTATAGATAGTTTTGATTGTTCATTCATTAGATTCTATTCAGAAATGGAATTATTTACTATTCTGTATTCAAGAATTATTTATATTTGTGTTTAGATCTTTTTTTTCTAACTGTTCTGTGTAGATTTGGTGGATTTTTTTTTAAAATCTTTTTTTCCCCAATAGTCTAATATCACATTTTGTGAAGAGACGTAAAATGAATCACACACACACACACACACACACACACACACACACACACACACACACACACACACACACACACACACACACTCACTCACTCACTCACTCACTCACTCACTCACACACACTCTCTCTCTCTGTCTCTCTCTATCTCTTTCTATCTGGCTGGCTTGCTACACTCTCTCTCTCTCTCTCTCTCTCTCTCTCTCTCTCTCTCTCTCTCTCTCTCTCTCTCTCTCTCTCTCTCTCTCTCTCTTCTCTCTCTCTCTCTCTCTCTCTCTCTCTCTCTCTCTCTCTCTCTCTCTCTCTCTCACACACACACACACACACACACACACACACACACACACACACACACACACACACACACACATGAGAATTAGTATGTGTGAATAACTGTCATTTCATTGCGAGTCCACGGTGCGGTAAAAGGCCTTTTCAACAGTTCCCGTAGATATCTGAAAGCAACAGAAAAAAATAACATTAGTACTATCAGGCACACAGGTAGTTCCAATTCACACACACACACACACACACACACACACACACACACACACACACACACACACACACACACACACACACACACATACATACATACATACATACATACATACATACATACACACACACGCGCGCGCATACACACACATACACGCACACAGGGCGGATGGGATAGCCTAATGGTCAGAACATTGCGCTTGCAATTTGACAACCCGGGTTCGATTCCCGTTCGAGGGGATTCTTTCCCCTGGAGTTAACATCAGTGCAGACTCCACTCTCCCCCAAAATCCTTCGGATGAGACTTTAAACCGAGGCCCCGTGTGGCGAACGCACGCAGAACATCTTGCGCACACGTTAAATCCTGTTCCGCTTTTCGTAAGAGTAGGCCATTGTGTGCGCGTGGGAACAGATGACAAGATTATACAAAACTGCATACACGCGGTAACTGGATGTAAAAATGCACACCAGTGCTTATTCCATTATCCTCGAAATAAAATAAAATAAAATAAATAGAAAACAAATAAAATAACAGATAGACATATAGACGAACAGACAGACAGACAAACAGACAGACAGACAGGCAGACTTACGCTCATCTTCGCTGTCCGTTTGATCGTCGTCAGACTCTTTGTCTTTGGTCAGGGCATCAGCCAGGCAGTCGTGAATGTACACGTACTGATTCTGTAACACACACACACACACACACACACACACACACACACACACACACACACACACACACACACACACGCACACAGCATACGCAATGATATTCTGGTTAATAAGCAACACACCCGTCTTGGCTTATGTAATTTACTGTTATGTGATGTTTGATTCCAGCACATAACAGTATCTGATGACAAGTAAGTAACACACATGCACACGTGCGCACGCGAGCGTGCACACACACACACACTTACACACACAAACACACACATGCACACACACACGCACACACACACGCACACGCGTACGCACACACACGGTACGCACACACTCACTCTATCTCCCTCTCTCTCACTCTCACACACACACATGCACGCACGCGCACGCGCGCGCGCGCGCAAACATACCCCCCTCCCTCA
>JASPKP010000616.1:22500-25000 GCA_030674155.1 Stramonita haemastoma
CTGTCTGTCTGTCTGTCTGTCTGTCTGTCTGTCTGTCTGTCTGTCTGTCTGTCTGTCTGTCTGTCTGTCTCTCTCTCTCTCTCTCTCTCTCTCTCTCTCTCTCCTCTCTCTCTCTCTCTCTCTCTCTCTCTCTCTCTCTCTCTCTGGGGACCTGTTAGCCTGGTGGTCAGAGTGATGGTTTATGATCTACTGAGCTGGGTTCGAATCTCGTTCAAGAGAATTTTTCCTCTGGAGTTAACCTCAGTGCCGACTCAACTCTCCCGGAAAGTCCTTCGGAGGAGACTATAAACCGAGGTCCCGTGTTCGAACGCACTCAGAATATCTTGCGCATACGCTAAAACCTGTTCCGCTTTTCCGGAAGAGTAGGCCATTGTGTGCCGGTGGGAACAGATGACAAGATTTACAAAACTGTAAACACACAGGGACTGGATGTAAAAAAGCACAGGATTGCTTATTCCATTATCCTCGATATAGGCCTAATGGAGAAAAGAAAAGGGAAATAAATGTATAATAAATAAAAAAATGAATAGAAAATATACATTAAGATGAATAAATAAAATAAGATAAAATAAAATCTCTCTCTCTCTCTCTCTCTCTCTCTCTCTCTCTCTCTCTCTCTCTCTCTCTCTCTCTCTCTCTCTTTCTCTCTCTCTCTCTCTCTCGCGCGCGCGCGCGCGCGTGTGTGTGTGTGTGGTCTTACATGTGCATGTGTAATCCTCTCAGGTTAAGCAAAGTGATTTCTAGGATATCATTGATCTGGCTGTGATCGACTCACAAGGCAGAATATTCATGTAGCGGTTCTTGGCCTTGCAGGGAGGTAACTCTGCTGCTCTGACAGAGTGAACTGGCGTGTTGTCTTTGATTGTCTGCAAAAAGATATAATTATTGTAAATAATTATACTGTATTAACCGAAGCAAACAATAAATCAATATCTTTGGTAGGAATCGTCTTTTATATTTTTAACCATGGAACCAGTATACATATAAACAGAGCGATAGGGCTTTAGAGCTTGAACACAAAGTGTTATTCCGCAACTTGGCCTTTTGACAAGGGAGGTAACATAAATAACTTTTTTTGGTGAAAACATCAAATTAACGGTTCAATAATTGTATAATACAAACGATTAAGTTTTATGGAACAAACATCCAGCTATTCATAATAAACTAATCATAATATTGGTGTAAATTAATATTCATAGCAAAAAAGAACGAGAAAAATAAAAGGTATAAAAACTGAACCCCCCCCCAAAAAAAACAGATTCAGTATCGACCATTCATTAAAATCTTATATAACAAATATAAATCTTCTTAAAGCTCCTTACTCAAAAATACATTCTATATGGTTATTGACTATATCATCACATAATGTGTCGATTCAATTTCGGCTGACTTAGCATTATCTCTTTTTTTATGTGCTTTAACGATAAACTTTGCTTTAGATTTCATGACAGCCATATTTTCACACGATAGGACAGAACCAATATCTTGACATGTCTGCTATTTATTACAAACAGAGGGATATATAGACAGAGTGGACAGACAAACACATGCAAAGAGACTTTGGTATAATTTTTATTTCCAAGGAGAAACATTGACAGCTTTCTCGAGAGAGGAAAGGTGTGTGTGTGAGTGAGAGAGAGAGAGAGAGAGAGAGAGAGAGAGAGAGAGAGAGAGAGAGAGAGAGAGAGAGAGAGAGAGAGAATGTGTGTGTGCGTGTGTGCGCGCGCGCTCGCATATGTGCGTGCACGCGCACGCGCGTATGCGTGTATTTATGTCTATCTGTGTCTGTCTGAAGTCTATGCGCACGCATTTGCATAGTTGCGCATTTGCATGCAGTTGCATGTAAAGTGCTGTTTCTCTGTACAGGCGACATCCTATGGATCTAGGTCTGACAATTCACTCCACTATACACTACCTTGTACTCCTCAGCAAAGCCCAGGTTGGAGTCCTTGTGCAGCTGCTGTACGTGCTCCAGAAAATGGTCCAAGGCCACGGGTCTGTACAGTCAGAGAGATGTACAGCTATGAGTCAATGGTGGAAGGAAGGAAGGAAGAAAAAAGGAAAAAAATGAAGCTAGGAAGAAATGAATGAATGAATGATTCATGCATAGAGTGCATAAAAATATCTCGTCCACACACAAACATACATACACAGACACACACACTCACTACTCACTAACGCGCGCACATACACACACATAAATTCACTCCCCTCCCCCACCACACACACACACACACACACCACACACACACACACACACACACGCACAAACACACATACACACACACACACACACAACACACCCCCCCCCCAACACCACACACACACACACACACACACACACACACACACACACACACACACCACACACACACACACACACATACAGTTAAGACCCCTACCTGTTTCGGCAGATGCTTTCTCGACACTCTGTCTCCTGAGTGGGTTGCAAAGTTATTACAGGCTCAGGCCTCCTGCCACATACATCACCATCAAAATC
>JASPKP010006164.1:0-10000 GCA_030674155.1 Stramonita haemastoma
ACATAGATACATAGATACATAGATACATAGATAGATACATAGATACATAGATGCATAGATAGATACATAGATAGAGACATTACTCACTACAGACACGACAACTCAGTGGTCAGACCACTCGCTCTCCCAAGCTGACAGTAGGGCACCTACAAGGTGCGATGCTACAATCACAATTGCTATGACAAGCGGGTTAGGCCATCAACTCATTTTTGTCCAGTGTCTTTTTGTGTTTGGCCAAGCGTTCAACTTCAGGGAGACTTTTGTTTTTCAACGTCCATGAAAAGGGAGGGAGCCCTCTGGATAGACTGAGCCAGCCTCCTTTGGTGAGGGCCATGAGAATGCACCTCACTAGACGACCAGGCTCCATGCGAAGACTCACTCTGGCTCCAGATATCTTGGGCACATCCTTCGTATGGAGCCTGATCGTCTCCCAAGCTAAGGTTAAGTGGCGATGAGATGGGCGTGGTTCCCTCGCAGATGGGTGACCGTTTGAACGTCTTGGTTTCAGTACAATCCGCGTGTACACCCAGCTGCGAATGGGTACCTGGCCTCTTCAGGGACTCGGAAGGTAAAGCAGCGACTGAGAGAGGATGGGGACATCCTCAAACTGCCGGCCTGTAGAGAAGCTGAGGCCTCTGGCCCCTTGCTCCCCAACAACCTACCAGGTTATGGGAACACCTGTAACTTTTCATCTTCATTACTAAGTAGGGAGAAAATGACCTTTTGTCTTCCCAAAGCAGTCAACGATGCTGAGGATATTCTGACTGGAAAACATGATGAACTAATCTCCTTGGTATGAGGACACAGCTTGATTACTGCGTCACCCGTTGGTACTCTTTGGTAGTTGGATGTTGAAGTTGTTACTTGTTAGTGTTAATTCCCGATTATGTTTGTAGTAGTTTTCCTGTCCACTACCACCTTAAGACTTTACATACAATATGCTTTGCGCGTGTTTGCACACGGAATCTTGCGTTATAATTTTTTTTTCATTTTGCACGTGTTTGCACAAGGAACCTTGCGTCATAATTTTTTTTCATTTTGCACGTGTTTGCACAAGGAACCTTGCATTATAATTTTTTTTTCATTTTGCACGTGTTTGCACAAGGAACCTTGCTTTATAATGTTTTTCATTTTGCACGTGTTTGCACAAGGAACCTTGCGTTATAATCTTTTACATTTTGCACGTGTTTGCACAAGGAACCTTGCGTTATATATTTTTTACATTTTGCACGTGTTTGCACAAGGAATTTTGCTTTATAATGTTTTTCATTTTGCACGTATTTGCACAAGGAACTTTGCTACAGAATTTCTTTCATTTCACATGTGTTTGCACATGGAATTTTGCTTTATAATGTTTTTCATTTTGCACGTATTTGCACAAGGAACTTTGCTACAGAATTTCTTTCATTTCACATGTGTTTGCACATGGAACTTTGCTTTATAATGTTTTTCATTTTGCACGTGTTTGCACAAGGAACTTTGCTACAGAATTTCTTTCATTTCACATGTGTTTGCACATGGAATTTTGCTTTATATTCCCCTCCAAAACCATCTTGCAGAGGAATGCATTCAGATCTTGAGAATGCTCAGGAGCAAAGATTTTCTCCTACGTAGACCTAGGTATCTATCCCAAAACCCATCTCGACATACATGACCGCTGGGTCACAAGCACAACGCTGTCGTCACTCGTCTCGTATGCTCTGCTCTTCCTTACATCCCAGTGATAAAAAGGCGAATGTTGTCTTGATCGGGTGAAATGGGGTTATTAACTTTTATCTACATATTGATAAAAAGGCGAACGTATTGTCTTGATCAAGTGAAATGGGGTTACAAACAATTATGTACATATTGATTAAAACACAAACGTTGTCTTCGTCGTGTGAAATGTGGTTACTAAAACTTATCTGACTTTTACTTGACTGACATTCATGACGGCTTATATACATACAGAGATTGATCATCGTGAAGTCTCTCTCTCTCTCTCTCTCTCTCCTCTCTCTCTCTCCTCTCTCTCTCTCTCTCTCTCTCTCTCTCTCTCTCTCTCTCTCTCTCTCTCTCTCTCTCTCTGTCCCGATGAAAAAAAAGTATGTAATGCTTACTCTGTAACCCTTGAAAAATAAAGATTATTCAAAAGATTATTCATTCATAAAGATTATTCATTATCTCTCTCTCTCTCTCTCTCTCTCTCTCTCTCTCTCTCTCTCTCTCTCTCTCTCTCTCTCTCTCTCTCTCTCTCTCTCTCTCTCTCTCTCCTCTCTCTCTCTCTCTCTCCTCTCTCTCTCTCTCTCTCCTCTCTCTCTCTCTCTCTCTCTCTCCCCCCTCTCTCTCTCCCTCCCACCCTCTCTCTCTCCCTCCTCTCTCTCTCCCTCCCCCATCCCTCTCATCTCTCCATCTATCCATCCATCCTATCATCCATCTATCTATCTATCTATCTATCTATCTATCTATCTATCTATCTATCTATCTATCTATCTATCTATCTATCTATCTATTACTATCTATCTCTCTCTCTCTCTCTCTCTCTCATCTATCTATCTTCCTTCGGATGAGACTTTAAACCGAGGCCCCGTGTGCGAACGCACGCAGAACATCTTGCGCACACGTTAAATCCTGTTCCGCTTTTCGTAAGAGTAGGCCATCGTGTGCCGGTGGGAACAGATGACAATATTTACAAAACTGCATACACACGGGGACCGGATGAAAAAAAGCACATGATTGCTTATTCTGTTATCCTCGATATAAAAGAATAAATAAATAAATATCTATTTATCTATCCATCTCTCTCTCTCTATCCATCTCTCTCTCTCTCTCTCTCTCTCTCTCTCTCTCTTCTCTCTCTCTCTCTCTCTCTCTCTCTCTCTCTCTCTCTCTCTCTCCTCTCTCTCTCTATCTATCTATCTATCTATCTATCTATTTGATTCGGTGAGCTGATTTCGTGGCGAACGGACGTATTTTTTTGCGCTCTCTCCAGCCACACACTGAACTGAATGGTTGAGCTGATTTTTTGGACTTTGAAAAAATTCAACCCAGGCCTGTACATTAGACATTCGCAAACTGAACTGTTTATCTGACTTTTTGGACTTAGAAAAATCAACCCAATCATGCCATCCAGTCATAAAGGCCAGCGAAACACCTGCGGCAAGACAAACAGACAGCTGGATGAGCTAAAATCTAAGTTTTCCGAGTTGACCAGCTCAATGGCTGATGTTCAAGCGTGGTGCCAGACCCAGCTTACTGAAAACAGGGATTTGAAAAACTCGGTAAATCAACTCTCCACCAGTACGTCAAATCAACTGCAAGATACCAGTGAACACCAGAGAATAATAGATGACAACATCACCACTTTGTATGACTGCTGTAGGTCACTTCAAGATGAGAATAACACACTGAGGAACGATATTGCCAGATTGACAGACCACGTCAGAAGTCAGCCCATGAGGTCTGAGCAGTCACAGGCAGGACCAGCTACAGTCTCGCAGGAAGACCTTTCGGAAATCTTGAAATGGTGTCAGTCAATTCAAGCTGATAATGATGCCTTAAAAGAAGATGTCAAATATCTCTCCTCTACATGTGACACACTAGAAAACCAGTGTGGGAGACTGCTTGACTGGAACACTCACATTGATGACAAAAGTGCCACCATGGACAAAAAGCTGGAAAAACTGGAAGCAAGTTCACGAGCTCGTAACATCAAGTTCTTCAATGTGTTCGAGGGCAACAGCAAGAATGAAGGAGACTGTGCCCGACAGGTAGTGCAGCTGCTGAACCGCTTCTACCCCAGCAAGGTATGGACCACCGATGATGTGGAGACAGCCAGACGGGTGGGCCCGAGAAAGAACAGCTCTCACGCCAGACCTCTCATTGCCACAATGCATAGGTGGCGAGACAAGATGTTCGTGTTAAGAGACCGAGAGAGCAGGAAGGAGATGGCTGACGCCCTCAACATCCATGTGGCCACAGACTTGACAGACAACCAGTATGACATCCTCAGGGAAGAAAAGATGGCGGGTAGAAAGGCCTTTTTCTACAATGGCCGCCTGCATTACCACAGAGAGAACAGGTCGCATTGGTCTACCAACCACAGTTACAGAAAACAGAGGGAAAGAGAAGAGGAAAGACATCTGTCTAAAGACAAACAGCGGGACAGGAACCACAGGGAAGACAAACGAAATAAACATCACCACGAAAACAGACAGGAGGACAGAAACCACAGTGAAGAAAAGCAAGACAGATACCACTATGAAGACAGACGGCAAGACAGAAACAACAGGGAAGACAAACAAGATCACTATAAAGACAGACAGCAGGTCAGATCCTACAGTGAAGAAAAACGGAGCCGATATCTTTATGAAGACAGACAGCAGGACAGAAACCTCAACGAAGACAAACAGAACAGATATCTTTATGAAGACAGGCAACAGGACAGAGGCCACAGTGAAGACAAGCGGAGCAGATATCACTGTGAAGATAGACAGCAGGACAGAAACCATAGTGGTGACAAACAGAACATGTATCTTTATGAAGACAGACAACAGGACGGCTTATTTCAAGAACACAGGGGACAGGAACAACAGCAGGAAAGACATAATCATGCTAATAGACAACCGCAGTACCAACAGGAATGCATGGAAAGTGAAGCTCCTCATGAAGATGAAGAATACTATGGATGCGACATAGAATGGCAACAGAACAACCATTTACCTGCTGCTGTACCTGGCCACAGGGACAGAGGGTCAGAAGAGCCAAGGAACCAGTCCTTGGATCAGAGAGACGATGAAAAGAACGCTTACAGGAAGGAACAACAGGGGCAGCGTAAGACAAAGGTGCATACCTCTACTTGGGAACAAACAGCAGAAAGTCACGTGCAACCGTCTCATGAAGATGCCAGATCAACAAGATGGAACTATGGTTCGAATCCTGGGTGGAACCAAACATCGGACATGTCATCCTCAAAGGAGGCTGGCAGCGACTTACAAAACCAAATTAAACGAAATGTCGTCAGTCTTTCCAACTTATGCAGTATGCATGAATTCCCCCCCTGAACAGAGAGTCACCAGCAAGGACAGCTCCTCAGAAGGCTACAGGACAGAGGTTGACTCCCCATTTATCAGCTCTGCATTCTCCAGGGACATGGGTACCCCAAGCCGGCAACTCGGAAACGATGGTGCCAGGTGATGAAATGACAAGCTCATGCACACAACTTTCCTGCGGAGTGCGTGAAGGGATGAGTGTGCCAGAAAATACAGCCAATGTTTCTGCTCAAGAGGGAGAACACAGTGACGCACAAGGTAATATGGCAACCACCTTTACCCAAGAGACAGGATGTGATGATCTAAATATCACACACAGCAATGTATACCAGCCATTAACGGAAGATGAAATGATGGCACCTGTGCTGACTCCGCCCACTCCAGAGGTACAGCATGACGACAGCCAGACTCTTGCCAAACAAGTTCTGGACCCATGGGAGTCTGCAGAGGATGGACAAAGCAGCATGCCCTCATCACCGGACAGACAGAAAGAAGACAGCCTCCTCCATGACCAGACAAGCAAAGACGCAAGCCTGACCATTGAAAATGAAGTGACAACCGCCACTCCTGTACACCGGCCTGTGACCCGCAGCAAGGCAAGGTGTAAGCAAACGCACCTGACGGATTCTTTCCTCAGCTCAGGGTCTCCTTCCTCCAGAACAGGAACAAAGGCCCAGTCACCTGCTGCCAGTAGTCCCAAATAGGGACTCGGCCCTGCCCATGTCTGCCAGGAGATTAGAAATGAATTGTCACACAATTTAAGACTCCTGACATACAATGTAGAAGGACTTAGTACAATCTATCATGCAGATTTAAGATCGTATATATTCAAATTTGATATAATTGTACTGACAGAAACATTCACTACAGATTTCCCTTCACATCTTTTCCCAATGCATAATGTATATATTTCAAGTGCTGTCAAAGTCTCAAATGCACCCACAGCTCGGCTGTGTGGGGGAGTAGCTTTGCTAGTTAGGAAACACATTGCTCCTCTTATTTCCCAGGTTCATCTAGAATATGACAACTGTATTGTGCTGACACTGGCTAAAGCACTTACAGGTCTGGACAGGGACTGTGTCTTAATTGGCATATATTTACCTCCACAATACAGCCCATATTATACTGAAACAGACATTTATAATGGTATTTCTCTTTTGGAAAATATTATCTTAGATATCCTACAAGACATAGGAAATATGCCCATAATAATTATGGGGGACCTAAACGCAAGGACTGCCAATGCTAATGCTCATGAAGACGAACTGCCCTGTGATTATGATGGCGATGTTTACCATGCTGTTGACTCATATCAGCGGACTTCAGCTGATGGGGTTTTAAATGATTTTGGAAAGTATTTGCTGAATGTTTGTGAGCAATTTAGTCTGGTTCTTTTGAATGGTCTGGTGAGTCATAAATTTGATTCTAGTAGTACGTATGTTTCATATAATGGCTGCAGTGTAATAGATTATTTTATAATGTCAAGATGTATCTCTGAGATGGCTACAGAGTTGACAGTCGGTGAGAGAATAGAGTCAAAACATATGCCTTTGGAGCTTACACTGAAGTGTAAAAATGCAAATACCAACATTACCTATCGGCCCAGAAAGATGTCCATACAAAATATAGATGGGACTGTCAAAAGTCAGAGGAGTATGCTAACATGTTTAAAACTGACTGTATTTCTAAAAAACTTAAAGAGGCATACAATATGATTGATTTAGACATAGAAGTAGCAATCAAACAACTTTATGAGATTATTAGTTTAGCAGCAACCCCTATGCTAAAGACAGCTGTATTTGGTAAATTTGATAACAATCCGTGGTTTGATCTTGAATGCAGGGAGAAAAGGAGGTCAGTGAGATATGCTCTTAGAAATTATCGGAAACGTACTAAAGATGATAATGCTTCAAAAGATGATAGAGAGACCCTGAGAGTTAAGTACACAGATCTCAGGAAAGAGTACAAGTTTCTGCTAAAAGAAAAGAAAATTGGGTACAAAAGACAAACAATGAAAGTGTTAGAAGACTCTTTAAGTGATCCTCAGAGATTCTGGAACACGGTAAGGAAACACATTGGTAGACCTGTGTGCCAAAGTAGCATTTCTTCTGAAGAGTGGTATAATCATTTTTCTAATGTGTTTAACCAAAGTGATCCCAGATCGGATACAGATGACTGTTCCTACGCCTCTGATACTTCAGCCACCTTACAAGTAGATATTACAATACTTGAGCAAGAAATTACACACCAAGAAGTAGTACAGGCTATATCCAAATTAAAAAACAATAAAGCTGCAGGTCCAGATGGATTCTCTGGGGAATTCTATAAATATGCAGGCCCAGAGGTTGCATTATTTCTAACTAAATATTTCAATAAGTTGTTTACATCAGGCAGTTTTCCACTTCAATGGTCAGAAGCAGTCATTCAGCCAATACATAAGAAAGGTGACATCAATTCTCCTGATAATTATAGAGGCATCTCCTTACTAAATGTATGTGGAAAACTTTATAGTTACATTCTCAATAAGCGTTTATCTATATGGTTAGAAGAAAACAAAGGACTAAATGAAGCACAAGCAGGATTTAGACGTAGTTATAGCACAGTCGACCATATATGTACTCTTTTGTCATTAATTCAGAGACAGTTTGCTAACCATGGAAAGTTGTACTGCGCCTTCATAGACTTTAAGAAGGCCTTCGATTTGGTTGATAGGCATTGCTTGTGGTCTGTACTTAGAAAAAATGGTGTCAAAGGAAAAATGTACAGGGCTCTGCAAAGTATGTACAACATTGTAAAAGCGAGGGTAAGTGTGGGAGGTGAATTAACTGATATTTTCATGTGTCCTGGAGGACTGAGGCAGGGAGATATTTGTAGCCCTGTTTTATTCTCTCTTTATATAAATGAGTTAGCGGTTGAACTTGTTCAGAGAGGAAAACATGGTATATCTTTAACCCCAGACCAAATGCAGATACTGATACTACTCTTTGCAGATGATGTAATACTGTTATCATACACTAAAGTTGGTCTGCAAACGCAATTAAATATATTAAGTGACACAGCAAAAAAGTTAGGATTGTTAGTGAATATGGAGAAATCAAAAGTAGTCGTATTTCGAAAAGGTGGCCACCTTGCTGTACGAGAAAAGTGGCTCTATAATGGAAGCAATCTCGAAGTGGTAAACCAGTACAAATACCTAGGAGTTATTTTTTCTACAGGTTTGTCTTTTTCTTATGCATTGAAGGACATGGCTAGTAGAGCAAAAAAGGGTGTAATTGGTATTTTACGTTTGTTGTGGTCTCTCGGTAATCAGTCCCCTAAAATATTTTTCAAACTCTTTGACTGTCAGATTCAGCCAATTTTAACGCATGGTTCTGAGGTATGGGGTCTCCTGGCTGACCATTCTGTAATTGAAAGAGTACATGTCTTTGCAATTAAAAGATTTTTAAATGTGAGCATTAGAACTCCAAATGCCCTGGTATATGGAGAGACCGGTAGGTTTCCACTCTTTGTCAATACTTATACCCGTAATATCAAATACTGGATAACTCTTACAAGAATGGATACAGATCGGATTCCATACAAATCATACAACATGCTGCTTAACCTCCATAGTAATGATAAGAATAATTGGGTCTCTACAGTCTGCTTTACTCTATATCGTTATGGCTTTGGTTTTGTGTGGGAATGTCAGGGAGTGGCAGATGCAAGGATATTTTTGGCAGAATTCAGGCAACGTCTTAAGGATTGTTACACTCAAAACTGGAACAGTGAAATCAACACAAAAGAGCGTTATGCCTTCTATTCCTTATTGAAACAAAATCTTTGTCTGTCTGACTACCTACTCATTGTTCACAATAGTGCTATAAGGAAGTATTTAACAAGAATGCGCCTCGGCGTTTCGCCATTAAGATGTCACAAAAACCGTTACAATACGACACAAAAGTGTTCTGACTGTCCTTTCTGCCAGGGTATTCTTGAATCTGAAGTACATTTCATGTTTATATGTCCACGATACAAAATGATACGGGAACAGTTTTATACCTACAAAATTTTCTAATCAACCATCTACCTTCAGACTGGTGTTGCTGCTCTCAAGCACAGCACATGCAAAGTCAGTGATGTATTACATCAAAAGTGCACTTCATTTAAGGTCATCTGCTGTGGAGGAGACAACATGATTATGAACTGTTTGAATTTATGAGTTTTCATATTGCTGATTGCAACTGTTATATGTTATTTGTCCTTTGCCTGGTGCGGAAAAACTATGTTTTCATAAGGTGGTGTTATTGATAA
Source organism: Stramonita haemastoma (assembly GCA_030674155.1). Lineage (NCBI taxonomy): Eukaryota > Metazoa > Mollusca > Gastropoda > Neogastropoda > Muricidae > Stramonita > Stramonita haemastoma. The sequence goes on from JASPKP010006164.1 coordinate 9,324, forward strand.
TCGCTAGTTGTCGTAACTATTTCAAAGAATGGTGATACCGCTAATTCAGGGTGACTGACTGTCTGGAATGAGGGCAGGCAAAGGATTCTGTTCCACAAATTTTCGTGTTGCATTGATGCTTTCAAGAGATAAGTATGTCAGTATGGCATCATCCCCGTCCCACTGTTCCCCTTGACATGGGCAAATGGCCTGGCTCATTAAATTATTTGACTTGACTTGACTTGACTTGACTATCTATCTATCTATCTATCTATCTATCTATCTATCTATCTATCTATCTATCTATCTATCTATCTATCTATCTATCTATCTACCTCTCTCTCTCTCTCTCTCTCTCTCTCTCTCTCTCTCTCTCTCTCTTTACCGCTCCTCTCTCTCACTCCTCTCTCTCCACCCTCTCTCTCCACCCTCGCTCTCTCCCTCTCCCTCTCTCTTCTCCCCCACCCTCTCTTCCTCTTTTCTCCCCCCTCTCTCTCTGGGAATGGCCCCTTGTGTAGCTCTCTTAAACCATTCAAACTATGTGGTGCCTTGCCTGTTTGCAATGATCATATATTACTACAGCAATAAATCTCCCTCCCTCCCTCCCTCCTTCTCTGTCTGTCTGTCTGTCTGTCTGTCTGTCTGTATGACTGTCTGCCTGCCTGCCTGCCTGCCTGCCTGCCTGCCTGCCTGCCTCT
>JASPKP010006164.1:12500-14695 GCA_030674155.1 Stramonita haemastoma
AACTGGTTTATACATAGTTATAAGAACTAGTTCAAACAGCCGAGTTCATACAATCATAACAACTGGTTTATAAATACATTATCATAACTGGTTATAACGACTAGTTCATACACAGTGATAACTGATCCAGACGTAGTCATGACAACTGATTTGCATATGTACATACATAACAATATTATTGAAAGAGGACTACCATGTACTAAAATAAACCTCCCGTGTGCAAACGCATGCAGAACATCTTGCACACACGTTAAATCCTGTTCCGCTTTTCGTAAGGGTAGGCCACTGTGTGCCAGCAAGAACAGATGACAAGATTTACAAAACTGCATACACACAGGGACTGGATGTTATAAAAAAGCACATGAGTGCTTGTTCCATTATCCTTGATATAAAATAATAAATGAATAAATAAATAAAAATAAATAAAGGGGACCAGCGTAAATCAACGGTTTTGGACGACAGACGGCTATCCCGGATTTGCTGTTTTGAAGATTTTTCACGCGGCAGCCGCATGATACTATAGCTAGCGCAGCTAAACATAGCTTCGTGAGTCTGTCCAAGGTCGAATGCAGAGCGTGCAGTTGTCGGTGATTCCGTGTGTTCCCAACTCCTTGTTTGCGGTTGGGTGCAGCGAGTAGCTGACACGGAACACAACACAGAGAAGGCTACTACAAAATTCAGAGTATTTTCCTCATGCTAGTCAAAGCTCAAATATGAAGTTGAGAGCTCCAATCTTTTGGTATGTACTAACCCAGCATGTTATTCATAAGTTCAGAAAATGTCATTTTCTTACTGTGTGTTTTGAATTTTGTATGATTTTGTTTCTTTACTAAGCATTACAAATGGGCTCACCATTCCTATCGGTCATTGCCTTCTTAATGGACCATTCCAGTGGTGTGGAGAGGGGGGTCTGCTGCATGGGTAACAGCTTGCCCTCCATACTTACTTACCCAGGCTTTGCTCTCTAAAGACTAGAGGGCAACTCCATAATCTTCCAAGACTGATAGATGCCTAGTACAAATGGGCTGTCTATGGGAAGAGCATGGGAGATAATTGGCTCCCCCCCCCCCACCCCACAGAGTGAGTTGACACGCAAAAAGGACACAACTCAAACAGGTGATATACTGACAAATGTCACCACATTCAGCATAACCAAGAGCTGTGTCCACAGCAAGGGAATCCATCAACATAATAAATTCAGCCCAATCCACAGTCAACAGACAACTGTATCAGCTTCATATAGTCAGCATATCAAGCAGTGATAGGGAATGTATGGACTCACAAAGCTGAACTAAAGGCACAATGATAACAGAAAATGTCTCCACAGAAAGCCGCTATGTACAGCAGACCAGAAGGGATTGGAACCCCATGACCTTGTCTCAAAACACGTCAGTTCAGCTGGGACACCAGCAAGGCAAACTCCATTCCAATCCCTATCATGTATGAAATGAAACAGTCATCAATGATTGGTATGAAACAAAATAGTCATCAATGATTGGTATGAAATAAAATAGTCATCAATGATTGGTATGAAACAAAATAGTCATCAATGATTGGTATGAAATAAAATAGTCATCAATGATTGGTATGAAATAAAATAGTCATCAATGATTGGTATAAAATAAATAGTCATCGATGATTGGTATGCTAAAAAATATTCATCAATCATTGCTATGAAATAAACATTTATCAATCATTGTTATGAAAGAAAATATCTATCAACCATTATCATGAAACAAAATATTCATCAATAAATGTCATGAAATTTTAAAAAATCACCAATAATTGTCATGAAATAAGATATTCATCAACAATTGTTATAGAATCAAATATTTATCAACTATTGTCATGAAATAATATACTTATCAGTCATTATTATGTAACAAAATATTTATCAATCATTGTTGTGAAATAAAATATTCATCACTCTTTATTAAGAAAGGAAATATCCATTAATCATTGTTGTGAAATAAAATATTCATCACTCTTTATTAAGAAATGAAAAATTCACTAATCATGGTTATGAAATAAAATATTCATCAATCATTGTTATGAAATAAAATATTCATCAACCATAGTTGATATCATAACAGCACTGTAGTTTTACAAGGTATCAACACATCAGCTAAACCGTTATTTTTTTACATGGTGTAAATCCTGTGCATGACATAAATCTACACCTGCAGCCTACTGAC
>JASPKP010006165.1:0-14694 GCA_030674155.1 Stramonita haemastoma
TTAGTAGATAGGGTATTTTGTTTTGAAATAATCAGATCTGGGGAAGGTTGTTTTTGTTTTGAAATAGGCTGGTCGGGCAGTATATTGCATAGTTTGTTATAAAATAAACTGACCACGAAATAGATTATATATTTTGATTTGAAAGAAACTGACCTCGAGTTAGATTATATTTTATTTTGTGTGAAATAAACTGACCACGAAATAGATTGCATATATTGTTTGAAACAATCTGATTTACAAAATAAATTGCACTTTATGTTTGGAATAAATTGATCACAAAATAGATTGCATATTTGTTTGAAATAAACTGACCACGAAATAGCATATTTTGTTTGGAATAATTTGATCACGAAATAGATCGCATTTTCTGTTTGAAATGAACTGATTACGAAATCGAACATGTGTTAAACGTGTATTACACGTCGAACTTTAATTTTTCGACTCATCCGAAAGACTAGCACTCAACCACAACCCAAGGACTTGGGTTCAAACGGGGCATCAAACCCGCGACGTCTCGATTTCTAAACAGGCCCGTTATCAGTAGAGCTCTGACCCACTTGTGATACTGTGTCCTAACTGTTTGTTCCAATCCATTCTGGATTTCCACCACACGGGTCACAAATCCGCCAGTGCTTGTTGATTGTCAGACTGAATGCAGGTCTGTCGGTATCCAGTTGAAAAGAAATTATGGAAAATTATTCGTCTCAAATGTCTGCATTCTATTGTGTGTATGAAAATGTCTTTTTGTGGAGGTTTTTTTTTCCATTCCTCTTAGAACTTGGGGCTCACCAATGATGAGATTTAGTGTATGCGACTGTGATTTGTCCACCATGAAGGTAGCCGCATTTTGACTTCGGGGGGTATGAAAATGTCTAGTTTCTACAATAAATAGAGTACATAAGCACAGGAAGTGTACTGATATGGAGGGAGCTTGTTTCGTTCCTAAATGGCAGTTTTATTATTTTGCTGTATGTGGAGAATTACTTTTTTTTAGGTGAGAACAGAAGGAAACAACACTGGAAAGCCTCGTCATTGCATTGATTTGGGGCTCTGATTTAATGCTCCAGTATCTGTTTTCAAAAGTTCACTTTCTCCCTTATTACACAAATGTATCGTGTGTGTGGCTGTGCGTGTGTGCGTGCGTGCGTGCGTGTGTGTGTGTTTGCGTGTGGTGTGTGTGTGTGTACTTGCGTGCGTGCATATGCCTGCATGTGTGTGTGATATGTATTAAAAGGTAACAGATGCGACTGTGCTAGTGCCGAGGGTTCTATGGGGACAACTCCTTTGCAGATTGTCGATAAAGGCTGTAATAATTAATCAGATCAATGGTATTGACAACGCCTGCCTCCGTTTCACTGATGCATTACCATGAATGTAGTCATTTTAAAAAAATAGAGCTACGTTGTAACAAAAGATATTGTGTTTACAAGTGTATGAACATTGGCCAAGATTTTTTTTTTCTTTTGGTTTGTAACTTCTGAGAGCAGGGACAACAAATACATAAATTAAAAGAGATTTTTTCGCTCATTGGCTAGAGCTCCAAAGTTCACCATTCATGAGATTTTTGCGTATGCGACTGAGGCCGACAAAGAAAGAGATGGGTGGACATCACTACTAAATGGAAACTGCCGGGAACTCAGAAATTGGAGTACGATCGTCACAAGTGTAGAAAGCTTTTGTTTTTTTTGGTCAGTGCAAGCGCCTCCACGACTGTTCTCAGTTAAAGGACTGGTGTCGTGTGGTGCAGTAAGTTTTAGTTGATAACATTTTAACTTAACAGCTATAAAACAAAAAAATTAAACTGCATATGACAACTGAAAGTGTACAACATGACACATGACAACATCTTGCACACATGTTAAAACCCGTTCCGCTTTTTAGAAGAGTAGACCATTGTGTGCAGGTGGGAATAGATGACAAAATTTACAAAACTGAATACACATGGGGACTGGATGTAAAAAAAAGCACATGAGTGCTTATTCCATTATCCTCGAAATGAAAGAATAAATAAATAAATAGGTAGAAGATGAGGCTGACAGAGAAAGAGACGGGTTAACATCTCTACTGAAAGTAAACTGCCGAGACTAACACATTGGCACACGATCGCCACAAGCCTAGAGAGCTGATGTTTTTTGTCAGTCAGTCAAGCTCTCACGATTGTTCTCAGTAAAGGACTGGTATTGTGGAGAGCAGTAGGTTTTATTTGATAACATTTTTAACCCAACACCTAAAATTACACATGACAACTGAATGTTGCAACAACAAAAAATGTACTCTGTTTAGAAGAGCCTTCTGATTTTAAGGCAGATTTTTCTTTACTATTTAAGGTATTATTTTGCGAAAAGAGCTTTCGACACCGATAGAATCCTACTTTCACAAAGAAACCTTGACACGGACAGAATCATATTTCCACAAAGAACTCTTGACACCAATAGAATCCTATTCTCACAAAGAACTATTGACACCGATAGAATCCTATTCTCACAAAGAACTCTTGACACCAATAGAATCCTATTCTCACAGAGAACTATTGACACCGACAGAATCCTATTCTCACAGAGAACTATTGACACCGACAGAATCCTATTCTCAAAAAGAGCTTTTGACACCGATAACATCATATTCTCTAAAAGAACTCTTGACACCGATAGCATCCTATTCTTAAAAAGAACTCTTGACACCGACAGAATCCTATTCTCAAAAAGAGCTTTTGACACCGATAGCATCATATTCTCTAAAAGAACCCTTGACACCGATAGAATCCTATTCTTAAAAAGAACTCTTGACACCGATAGAATCTTATTCTTAAAAAGAACTCTTGACACCGACAGAATCCTATTCTCAAAAAGGGCTTTTGACACCGATAGAATCCTATTCTCACAAAGAACTTTTGACACCGACAGAACTCTATTCTCAAAAAAAGATCTCTTGACACTGATAAAGTCCCATAGGTCTGCACCACCCGTCAGCCAATACGCCGTCTCAGTTCCGCCTCCTCTGCCCTCAAGTTCAGTGTCTTGACTATGTGTTGCACACATAAAGGACCCCATTCAACTGCCGGGCTATTGTCAGCAGGTGTACTGTTACCCCCTAGAGACGGAAGGATAAAAATTGCAAGTGAAAAACGATCGGAAACTTCAGTGATTGTCTTCGCCCTATCGTTCGGTTTTTCACAGGATGCCAGGATTAAGGCTGGCACCACCAAAGACTGGAAGAAGTGACGCAAAGTGCCGTACGTGTAAGGCTGCGGCGCTGCACAGCTGAGTTAGCAACACCAGCTCTTTGTCTGTGGTGCTGTGGACGAGTGCTGGATGCACGCACCCCGCAGCTGATGAGCGAATCCGTCCGCACACGGCAGTGATACATTGCAAGCGGCGCGCGAAAAAAAGAGTTCCTTGATATTGCAACTTGTATAAAAGTGTTAACAGGTACTAAGGGGGTATGTTTGATGGTAGCACAGGTTATATAGTTGTGTCCTCCGAATGTCGGACCAAGATCAGTCTTTTTTTTTCACGACTGTGGTAACAGACAACCTTCGAGTTGACAGACACATTGTGTAGCGTACAACCAGCGTCCGGTTGTGTGACAAAGGTATCGATTGAGTTAAAACTCTCTCTCTCTCTCTCTCTCTCTCTCTCTCTCTCCTCTCTCTCTCTCTCTCTCTCTCTCTCTCTGAGTGTGTGTGTGTGTGCATGTGTGTGCGTGCGTGCGCGCGCACATGCGTGTGTGTGTGTTTGTGTGTGTATGTGTGCGTGTGTGTGCGTGCGTGTGTGTGTGTGTGTGTGTGCATGTGTGTGCATGTGTGTGCGTGTGTATGTGTGTGTGCGTGTGCACGCGCGTGTGCTCGTGTGTGTGTGTGTGTGTGTGTGTGTGTGTGTGTGTGTGTGTGTGTGTGTGTGTGTGTGTGTGTAAATAAATACGCAAGTAAGTAAGCAAGCAAGCAGATTAAGACGTGTATGCCCCTGTGTCTGTTCATAAAGCATCAGACAAAAACTGACTCTGAGGGTTAATAGTAAACTGGACAGACACTTTGTAGCTTCCAGTCCAAACACCCTACACATACAACACACCATCACCATGTGCAAACATAACATCCCTCCCTCACAGTTGCAAAACACCCACTTTGGTGTGGGAGTTTCTTGTTTTGTGCGTCAATGTGTTTTTTTTCCCAAGGGCAGCCAAGAATAAGTCTTGAATAAAACACCTTTTGGATATTCAGCATGATGTCATGAAATATGTCACATGTAGCATCGCAATCACGTTTAGTGCAGTAGGCCTATGGTCACAGCAGCTCTCTGCCTGAAATTTGATATTTTCTCCCTGGGGAGAGCGCAGAAGAAGAGCAGCTGCTTTTGTTTTGTTTTTGTGTTTTTGTTGTTGTTCTTTTCTGCATGTTTTTTATTTTCCTATCAGAGTGGCTATTTCCACAGAATTTTGCCAGGGACAAATCCCGTGTTACCATGAGTTCTTTTGCGTGCGCTGAATATGCGATACACGTGTTATGGGTAGCTTGTCATGGGCTTGCGCCCAACGTCTCTTTAGCTTTTGGTAGTAATGCAAGATCAAGCATCGATACACGCATTTAGTGATACGTGCGCTGTTATGTATATAATAATAATAATAATCAACATCATCATCATCATCATCATCATCATCACAATACATGGAATTTATTTAGCGCTATATCTTGCAAAAACAAATCAAGGCGCTTGTAAGGAACATTTCGAACTAGTTGTAATTACTTACGAAAAAAAAACTTAACCTGTCCACGTATATTTCGAACCAGTCATATTAATTGAATAAAATATAATATGTCCGTGTGCACTGATATAACGGAGGTCTGTGTCAGCTGGCTCTATCTTTTTTCATGTTCAAATTTCTTAATTTTTTTCATTCATCTCATCATAAAAATGTTACTGAATTGTATTATTTTCATTAATTAAGAACATATTTCAGAGCTGCCGAGTGATCGCAGAGTTGCTTCAGTTCAGATAATTTTAACATATTGTTTTTCTTCCACTCCAATGGCGAAGAAAATGTTTATGTTTTGTGTTCACACACACACACACACACACACACACACACACACACACACACACACACACACACACACACACACACACACACAGATGGAGATATACACCATATATTATGAACTAACTCTCTCTCTCTCTCTCTCTCTCTCTCTCTCTCTCTCTCTCTCTCTCTCTCTCTCTCTCTCTCTCTGAGTAAATGTATGTGTTAGTGTGTGCATGCACGGTATGTGCGTGTGTGTGTGCGTGCATGCGTGCGTCCGTGCGTGCGTGCGTGTGTGTGTCAAAAGTACATTCTCCTATCGCAAAGAGGCCACAGATGTGTGCCCATTTCAAAGATAAGCACACTTTTTCCTTGTTTTTGTTTGGTTGGTTGTGATTGTAATACTTCGTATGTGTTCGTCTACATCTTGCAAAATGTGTAACATGTCATCTTAACTGCCAGTCTGTGTCACAACAAAACCGTAATAAACCAGGAATTTCTCTCCAAGTCACACACAGATGAACAATGAAATAAAGAAAACAAAAGAAAAATGTTTATTTCTTTTTTCTCTCCCTCTTTTGGAGGTAATTATCAAAACAATTACAGAGATATATTGCTGTCATTCAGTACGTAGAGTCCTAAATGCACGTAACATGAATGTCTGTCTCTCTTTGTCTGTCTGTCTATCTGTCTGTCTGTCTCTGTTTCTCTCTCTCCTCTCTCTCTCTCTCTCTCTCTCTCTCTCTCTCTCTCTCTCTCTCTCTCTCTCTATCTATCTATCTATCTATCTATCTATCTATCTATCTATCTCTACACACACGCGCGCGCGCGCACAACACACATACGCACGCGCGCGCGTACACACACACACACACACACACACACACACACACACACACACACACACACACACGGGCAAAACCAGAAATCTCACACATGTCCAGAGAGAGTTATGGAAGCATCAGTTCAGACATGAAAAATGGATGAGAAGGTCTTCAGCTTTTCCCACAGTAGACAGCCGGCAATCCCAACCCCATTCAATTAAGACCCCGGAGATGGGTATGGAATAACATTAGCGTCTAAATCTCTAGAACGCTACTGGTTCAGCATGAATATTCGTGGAAACAACAACAAATATCGACAATCGTGAAATAAACGAACTTTTAAAAAAGATAACAATGATACTTCATTATCATTATCATTATCATCATCATTATCATTATCATTATCATTATTATCATTATTATTATTATTGTTATCATCGTTATTGTCGTTATTATTATCGTTATTGTTGTTATCATCATCATCATCATCTTTACATTATTATTGTTGTTGTTGCTGGTCTGTTTATTTTTCTCACTTATTCTTGCAAATGAACGTATAATATATCCTGTTGGACAACAAAACAGATGACTTGTTTGACGGCTGCTTCTCTCTCTCTCTCTCTCTCTCTCTCTCTCTCTCTCTCTCTCTCTCTCTCTCTCTCTCTCTCTCTCTCTCTCTCTCTTACCTGATCTCCAAAGCAGCTCATTTCAATGTACAGGTTGCATGCTGGGTATGTTCACCGAATGCTGACATGAATTACGTGGTCTTTAATGTGTGTTCTTTGATCTTCTGCATGTGTATATACTTGAAGGTAATTAAGGCACTGGCAGGTCTACACCTGGTTGATCTTGGAGATCGTGAAAATAACCATTCACAAGATGCAGTAGCCGAAATTCGAACCCAGGACTTCATGGACTCATGGGTTTGAAATTAAACAGCCTTAACAACTCGCCTATAGCGTCCATAGGTTGTTTGTTTAACTTGGTGACTGTTAATTACGCCTGTTAAATTACTTAATAAAGATATGCATTAGTCAGGAATACTGTTTGAATTTGTCGACTGTTGTTCAATACTGTTAAGTTTTCCATCACAATACTTTCACTTTATAACTAACACAACTTTAATTGTTGTCTTTGCAGATTTTTTCTCTTCGTTCCTCGGATAGAGCTCCTAGGTTCATCGCTGGCGAGATTTATGCGTGTGCGACTGTTTTTACCCACCATTTAGGTCGCCATATTCAGGCTTGCAGAATACACAAATGTAAGAGAATACAGACGTTAGTCATCACAGTTTATCGTACGATAATACAAATGATTTACGTAGGCATAAAGAATCACAATAATACTAACATAACTCGGATTCATTTGTTGCCAAAACTTTTCAGTCAAAAGCATTAACGGTTGGACAAGCTGAAAAAGATGTTGAAATACGAACAAGAGCAAAAGGAGTGAATCCCATCACAGGAAAAAAGGCTTACGGAGACACTTCAACCCCCATCCTCGCGTCCATTCAATACGTCTCATATACGACGAATGATATATATATATATATATATATATATATATATATATATATATATATATATATATATCCCCGTATATCATTCCTCATTCACAGAGAGAGAGAAAGAGAGACAGTCAGACAGACACAGACAGACAGAGGGAGAGAGAGAGACAGATAGACAAGCTGATTGAGGGAGAGACAGACAGACAGACAGACAGACAGACAGACAGACAGACAGAGAACTCTGAACGTGAGAGAACTCTGAAAAAGAGAAAGGAGAGATAGATAGATAGATAGATAGATAGATAGATAGAGAGAGAGAGAGAGAGAGAGAGAGAGAGAGAGAGAGAGAGAGAGAGAGAGAGAGAGAGAGAGAGAGAGAGAGAGAGAGAGAGAGAGAGAGAGAAGAGAGAGTGAATCCCAAACAATCCCACGAAGATCAGCAACCAAGACAGATCCTCTGTTTTCTGACACCTTCGCAAAATGTATTAGTGTGACACCCCCACCTCACCCCACCCCACCCAAAAGAGAGATATAGGACCGCAGGTGTGTTACCTTACAAGCTATGACAGCTTTCACTTCTGATGTTGTTCGTTACCTCGGTTTTTGATTAATTGATAGGGACAACATTCAATAAAAATAAACGTGATGGATTGCCTGTATTGTGGGGTTTTTCCTTTGCGTATTTAAAGGTTTGCTTGATGGTCTGTCTGACTGGTTTTGTCCCCCTTATAGATGAGGGCACGACCCGCATTCAATTATTTCATTGCACCACATCAGTATTTTTGGCAAGCCAGTTAGCTCCTCTCTCTCTCTCTCTCTCTCTCTCTCTCTCTCTCCTCTCTCTCTCTCTCTCTCTCCTCTCTCTCTCTCTCTCTCTCTGGTGGTGGATGGTGGTGGACTGACGTTTTCGGTCATTTGACCTCACCATATTCTCATGTTTGCTCTTTCTTTTTGTTTGTTTGTTTGTTTTGTTTTGTTTTGTCTTTTTATCTAATTTACATATATATATATTTTTTTCTTCTTTTTTTTTTTTTTTTTAAATTTCAAATCAAAATCATCATTGATTCTTGCTTCATGTTTTCGTTTCTGAATGGGTGTTTTTTGTAACGTTGCCTTGGTAGTGTATCTCTGTATTATTTTTTACCTGTTGTTGTTGTTCTTTCTCCCCTTATATCAAGGTCTTACGTTTTGTGGGACTTGTTTGATGGTGGATGGTGGTCGATTGATGTTTTCAGCCATCTGTCCTCATCATTTTCTCATGTTTGATCCTTAGTTGTTGCGCTGTCGTTTGTTTGCTTTGTTTGTTTGTTTGTGCTTTTTTTGTTTTTGGGGTTTTTTGTTTGTTTTTGTTATTGTTGTTGTTGTTTTTTATATTCAAATCGAAATCGTCATTGAGTCTCGCTTCTTGTTTTCGTTTCTGGGTGAGTGCCTTTTTATAACATTGCTTTAATACTGTATCTCTGTATTGTTTCTCGCCTGTTGTTTGATGCTTGGTATGGCTTTTTTGCTCTTGGTGTTTGAACCTTTGTAGTTGTTGTTTTTGGTTGGGGCTGTCTTTTTATCATGATGTTGTCCCTGGGGGGAGCGGGGACTGGATGTGAAAGAGGCACACGAGTGCTTCTCTGTTGTCCTCGAGTGGAGGAATTTTGCCTTGCCTTGCCTTACCTTGCCTCTCTCTCTCTCTCTCTCTCTCTCTCTCTCTCTCTCTCTCTCTCTCTCTCTCTCTCTCTCTCTCTCTCTCTCTCTCTCTCTCTTTCTCTCTCTCGCTCTCCTCTCTCTCCCTCTCTCTCTCCTCTCTCTCTCTCCTCTCTCTCTCTCTCTCTCTCTCTCTCTCTCGCTATTCTCTTGAAACATCTAGGATGTTTATGTAACTTTTTTTTTTTCTTTAAATTTTATTTTATTTACATTTTTATTGATAGTATCTCTACCCCCCCTCCCCTCCAATAAGGATATTAGTTAATTTTTTCCCCCTTTTATCCAATTGTATGACTTATGTCACATGTATAACTTTTGACAGGTGGTGGTGGATTGATGTTTTCAGTTGTTTATTTATCTAGTTTTCTTGTTTGCTCCTTACCTATTAACACTTTTTTATTCTTCCATAATCAAAATATTTTATTGTGACTTCAGATTTTTGTCTTCTGATTGAGTGAATTTTTATTACCTTATCATATATAGTGTCCTTATTCTTGTGTGTTGTTTGGTACTGCGTAAAGCTTTATTGTTTAGTATCTTTTCAACTTGATGTATCCCTGAAAAGGGCGGGGACTGGATGTAAAAAAGCACATGAGTGCTGATCTATTATCCTCGAATAAAAGACTTTGCCTTGCCTTGCCTTGCCTTGCCTTGCCTTGCCTTGTCCTCTCTCTCTCTCTCTCTCTCTCTCTCTCTCTCTCTCTCTCTCTCTCCTCTCTCTCTCTCTCTCTCTCTCTCTCTCTCTCTCCCTGCTTTTACCTGTTCTGAGCTATCTCCTCATCATCACTTCTTGGTGCTTAATTTCTGCCTGAGTTTCACCTTTTCTCTATCCCCCTCTCCCCTCCCCCCCCCCCCCCCCCCCCCCCCCCCCCACATATGTCATCTGTACTACTTCATTTTGCTATCTAGATTTTTTTTAACCCTTATTATCTGTCCTTCCGTAGGTGCAAGTCCAGTTCATTCCAGTGTCTATGATACATGCAGACAGTTTCCTTTTCGTACCATGAATAGGCACGATCAGCATCGATTTTGCAAACACCAATATGGGCACTGTTATGAAGACGGTGGTCCAGGCACAAAAAAAAAAAAAAAAGGCAAAAGATGACAAGAAAGACCAACACCGACTTCCCACGTACAGAACATAGCCAGGTGAACAAAGTTGCCGGAAGATCAAACCTACAGAAGGACTGAAGAGAAGGGAAGGAAGACAGACGGGAAGGAAGACAGAAGGGGATGAAGACAGAAGGGGATGAAGACAGAAGGGAAGGAAGACAGAAGGGAAGGAAGACAGAAGGGAAGGAAGACAGAAGGGAAGGAAGACAGAAGGGAAGGAAGACAGAAGGGAAGGAAGACAGAAGGGAAGGAAGACAGCTGACAGGGCATGCATCAGTGACTACCATCAAGAATAATGTCAACAACAGGTGAACAGGTAGAATGAGCACAGTCACTTCTATTCATCACAACTAGTTGCACAAAAGGCCGGCTTTTTTGTCACTTACAAAGTGGGTTTTTTTCTTAAATGATGAAGTGGCGCTGCTCTTATAGCGACGCGCTCACGCTGGGTACAACAGCCTGAATTTAATTTCACCCAGAGAAATCTGCTGTTACTAAAAGTAGCGTGCAATACAACACTACACAATAAAATGCAGTAAAACACAAAGACGATGTAATGTTCTGTAATTCACCTGGCTTCTGATCGACTTTTATCATTTCTATGATGAAAGAACATTTATGCGTGTGTGTGTGTGTGTGTGTGTGTTGTGTGTGTGTGTGTGTGTGTGTGTGTGTGTGTGTGTGTGTGTGGTGTGTGTGTGTGTACGTGCACGTGTGTGTCTGTGTGTCTGTGTGTGTCTGTGTGTCTGTGTCTGTGTGTGTGTGTGTGCGTGCCTGAGTGTGTGTTTGTGTTTATGTGTCTGTCTGTCTGTCTGTCTGTCTGTCTGTCTGTCCGTCTGTCTGTCTGTGTATGCCTATACCTGCGTGTCTCTGCGTGTTCTTCAACTCAATTGATATCTCTTCACTATTGCTGGTTTCAGATAAACAAATCAATAAAGCATTCAAGTTTATATAAATAATCTATGACTTGTGGGCTCGCAGGTAAGTCTGTACCGTGTGCAAGCGAGTGTATGTGTGTTGTTTTTGAAGTGTGTGTGCGTGTTTGCGTGCGTGCGTGCGTGTGTGTGTGTGTGTTTGTGCGTGAGTGCGCGCGTGTGTTCTCGAACAAACAAAACTGAAATCGATACACAACTGTCAGTGTGCAGAAATGGCACCTCCCCAACAAAACATGACCCCGGACCAGAATCACACGAAACGAAAGATCACGGAGATGAAGTACTGCACACGGCGCTGGGTGCTGGCGTATTTACTGTGCGTAGTGCGTATCTGTCAAACCGCCCTACGCCAGTGTATTGGAATGGCTCTGGTCTGTATGACAGATCGGAATTTTGCTGATGTTAGTTTACCGTTGAAAACATAACGGTCGCCAACAACGCATCCACAGTAAATAAGGTAAGCCAAATGTTCAAATCGCCTGATCCTCTCTCTTTCTTTTTCTGTCTGTCTGTCTGTCTGTCTGTCGAGGCTAAAGAGAAGATTATAACTATTGTTTGAACCATAGCATCATGATAAAACAAGAAAGGCGTACAAAAACGTTAACAAGCATTTAAGTAAGCAATGGCAAACAAAACAGCCAGACAGCAAAATGAGATCTGGCTAAAAATCCTATGTCTATTTGCTAACCTAAAAAAATTTTCAAAACATAAGATTCCTTATAGATATACCATACAGCAAAATGAGGTTTGGATGCCCGTTCCATTGTTGATAGGCTTTCTGTCTACTGGCAAGCTTGAAATATTTTCACAATCTAACGTTTAAAAAGAATTATGATCTGACATAAAGAAACAAAGAAGAACACGGAAAAAAAAGTAAGTGAAAGGAAAGGCACAAAGCAAAACAAAAAAACGAAAAGAAAAGTCTTTTGAAAAAAAAAAGTATTTTAAAATCGGACTCGAGTAAAAAAAAATAATTTTTTTTTTAATTTAAGTTCAGAAGGTAATACTATTCATCCCATTTTGATATGTTCGCTTTACAAGATTCAGAGCTATATATAATATACTCCATGATTATATTTTTATTACTATTGTTATTACATTTTGCTAGACATACTAGCCCTAAGATGACTGCTTTAGATAAAAAGTACAGGCAGACTTTACCGATATTTCTGAGCCTCAAGTAAACAGTTTTACACAGATGGGTGACACCTACTTTCACAGCCAATGCCTGAACTATAAAGAGAGCGTCTATACTCTCATTTTTTTTCTCACCTGTCCCACCTGTCGGCATCACAGAGTTCGATGTTAGCCGCCATACCCAAAGACACTGACAGGAGCCTCCTTCTCCATTTACTCAGGTTTTTGCTGGCCCTGCTGATTGTTCTCTCGTTAATATGTTGAATACCTATACCACTGTACTTCCTCCTTTTTTTTCCAGAAACTGAAGACACTTTGGTGTCTTTTCCCCTATATTAAGTGAATGAAATGTCCATGCAAATGATGATGATGATGATGATGATGATGATGATGATGATGATGATGATGATGATGATGATGATGATGATGATGATGATGATGGGGATGGTGATGACGACGACGATTATGATGACGATGACGACGATGACGACAATGATGATGATAACTTTGATGATGACAACAATGGTGATGATGATGATGACGACAATAATGATGATGACGACAATGACGACGACGATGATGATGGTGGTGGTGGTGGTGGTGGTGGTGGTGGTGGTGGTGGTGGTGGTGGTGGTGGTGGTGGTGGTGGTGGTGATGACGACGACGACAATGACAACGACGACGACGATAATGATGACGCATGTCCCCAGCCCATAATCCAGAAAGGAGAGTTCGTGTGGAGCGGGAGTCTGGAGGGACACATTCTGGGGGCCTACTACTACGGTTTCTTGCTGACCGTTATGCTGGCCGGGTACGTGGACCGGTGTCTGGGCTCCGTCCGAACGATCGCTGTGGGGATGGCGGGGGGTGGGTGGTCAACTTGCTGACCCCTGTCCTCACCCGTCAGCACCCCTACCTCCTGGTGGCTCTCAGGGTGCTGGCTGGGTGTGCTAACGTGAGTCGTGAGTGTGCTGGTTTGCTTGTTTGTTTGTCTCTGACGTCTTCGTGACGTTTTTCCACTATGTGCTAACGTGAGTCGTTGTGTTGGTTTGCTTGTTTGTCTCTGACGTCTTCGTGACATTTTTTTTCTTCTATGTGTAAACTGGGAAGCTTTTTTTTAAGGTGCTGGCTGGGTGAGCTAACGTGAGTCGTTGTGCTGGTTTTGGTTCGCTTGTTTGTTTCTGACGTCTTCGTGACATTTTTCCACTATGTGTTAACGTGAGTCGTTGTGCTGGCTTTCTTGTTTGTCTCAAGTCCTCGTGACATTTTTCCACTATGTGCTAACGTGAGTCGTTGTGCTGGCTTTCTTGTTTGTCTCTGACGTCTTCGTGACATTTTTCCCACTACATGTAAACTGGAAAGCTTTTTTTACGGTTCTGGCTGGGTGTGCTAACTTGAGTCGTGTTGGTTTGCTTGTTTGTTTCTGACGTCTTCGTGACATTTTTCCACTATGTGCTAACGTGAGTCGTTGTGCTGGTTTTCTTGTGTGTCTCTCACGTCTTCGTGACATTTTTCACTTTGTGCTAACGTGAGTCGTTGTGCTGGTTTGCTTGTTTGTTTCTGTCACCTTTGTGACATTTTTCCGCTACATGTAAACTGGGAAGCTTTTTTTTTTTTAAGGTGCTGGCTGGGTGTGCCAACGTGAGTCGTTGTGTTGGTGTTCTTGTTTATTTCTCACGTCTTCGTGACATTTTTCCTACTATGTGTAAACTGGGAAGCTTTTTTTTTTTTAAGGTTCTGGCTAGGTGTGCTAACGTGAGTCGTTGTGCTGGTTTGCTTGTTTGTTTCTGACGTCGTGACATTTTTCCACTTTGTGTAACAGTAAACTGGGAGGCTTTTTTTGTTGTTGTAATTTTGCAGAACGCGTGAATAGGGCCATGCCTGAACGATCATGCTATAATGATAAAATGATAATAGTAATACTACTAGTAGTAGTGATGATGATGATGATGATGATGATGATGATGATGATGATGATGATGATGATGATGACGACGACGATGACGACGACGATGATGATGATGATGATGGATGATGATGATGATGATGATGATGATGATATAATAAAATAAAAGTAAAACATTAATTTGATATACGTATAGTTCTTATTACTTTAAGTCTGTCTGTCTGTCTGTCTGTCGGTCTGCCTGTCTGTCATTCTCTGTCTCTCTCTGTCTCTCTGTCTCTGTCTCTCTCTCTCTCTCCACAAGAATCAAATATATCTTACAATATTAAGAATGCGTTCGCAATTCCGTTCTAGTGACCAAACTTTTTTATGCGGTTAGACTTTCTGCTTTGTCTTCAAGTGTAATTGTTAATATGTCAAACTAATGTACAATATAATATTTTTTTATCAGCTTTGACTTTTCTAGTGTGTCGTTTTGTATAACTTCTAACATTTTAACAGAACCTTTGAATTATTGATCGTTTTTTTTACTTTCCAAAAAGCCCTTTTCCACGATCAACA
>JASPKP010006166.1:2500-14693 GCA_030674155.1 Stramonita haemastoma
ATGTTCTTATCATTCCAGAGGACTTTAAATTTGATCATTGCAGCTGTGGTCTGAGCTATCCTGAAGAGAATTTCAGGTTTTGATCCTTCATCTGATACTATCGCTCCCAGAGATTTAAAGCTACGGACAGTCCTGATTTTCTTACCATCTATAATTGTACACAGACAGCTGGTTAAAGCACCACATTCATAATCCAATGGCAACTGAAAGCCCTTCTTTCAGTCAGTTTCCCACATCGGTCTCTTCAGCCTCAAGCAACACTGCCAAATTCAGACCGGACAACCGGGGTGTATGTATTCCCATTCATGTATCTGTTCGAGATTATTTTTGCCTCCTTTTTTAAGGAGGGAAACGAGGAGGCAGACAGAATAAACAATGGGAAGACAACATCAGATAGTGGACAGGCCTTGGTGGAACGACCTGCTACGGAGGGCGGAGGACCGTGGGGAGTGGAGGAGGCTGGTTGCAGAATCTTCAGTGGTGCCCCCACGGTCCGCGGGACTACGGGACAAGTAAAGGTGAGGTGAAGAAGTGACTCCACTTATCTGAAGCCCCCTGTACGGGACTATCAACCGAGGTCCTGTGTGCAGAAGCGAGTGGAAGTTTCAAGTTCCTTCGTTAAACGTCTGTTCACCTTTGGTGAAATTAGTGGAACTCCTTGCACGGATGTTTGCTAAAACTCCATGAATCTTTTTATGGAGAAACGAAGGTCATGTATGGCTGGTGACATGGATGACATACCCAGCATAGGCTACGCGCTTGTAACCTGGAGTAGTGTGGCTTCCACCCAGTTCACCTTGTCCACACCTCCCTGCTGGGACAATACAGTGCAGTGCTCTACTGAGGTCTGCTCACGGAGTTAAAGAAAGCAAGTCACGGTGGACTGGTGCTCTGGAAGTCAAACATCTGCTTACAAAGTGAGAAGTTGGTGATCGATCACTGTTTACGCCCAAACTTTTTCTCCCCCACCCACTGGACTCAGAGTGGTGGTCTGGGTGGCAGTCTTTCCGATGAGACGATTAACCGAGTTTCTGTATTCAACATGCATTCAGTGTATAATTATAAGAGAACCCACGGCAACAAGAGAGTTAGTTGTCTATGGCAAAATTATATGTAGAAAAATGTGCTCAAACGGGAAAAAAATACACACGCAGACAGGAAAAACTACAACAAAATAATGGGTGGCGTTGCTGTTTTGGCGACGCGCTCTCACCAGGGAAAGCAGTCCGAATTTTACGCATAAAAATCTACTTAATTTTAACTTTAAAAAGTGTAAAAATTATACAAAATACAAATATCCAAAACACTCTCCAGAACATGGCGTGTACTTGGGGATCTGTGTCCAGGGGTAAGTGCGGGGAAGGAAATAAGTGCATACGTCTGCTCGTGCGTGTGCATGCACGAGCGTTACCTTCGCATGCATGCTAAGCAGTGAATGATTTTCCTTGTCGGGCCATTTGCATTCATCACTGCGGGTCGCTCATGCATCCGGGGCTCTAAATGAAGACGAAGTGTGTGGTGGTCATTTATCAGCACAGCAATGGCCACCACTCACCCCCCCCCCCCCCCCCCCCCCCCCCCCCCCCCCCCCGCCTCCCTTGGCTGAGTTATCGGTGTCTGAGACAGACAGACAGACAGACAGACAGACAGAGATGGCAATGTTTGCATTGAGCTCGGGTTACTTCCCGTAGTTATCCACCGGGTCGACGCAAAGATTTATGGGCCGATGGTGTTCTGCTTTTATTATTTTTCTTTCTGACCTCTCTGATGGAGGTGTTTATTTACTTTTCTTTGGAGACACCTTCATATTTCATTGTATTTTATCTGTGTGTCGCTCTTTTTGTGTCACTATCTCTATTTCTATCTCCGTATCTCTATTTTCTGTCCGACCATCCGTCTATCTGTTTCATTTCTCTCTGTCTTTCTTTCTTTCTTTCTTTCTTTCTATGTCTCTCTCTCCCTCTCTCTCTCCCTCCCTCCCTCTCCTCTCTCTCTCTCTCTCTCTCTCTCTCTCTCTCTCTCTCTCTCTCCTCTCTCTCTCTTCTCTCTCTCTCCTCTTTCTCTCTCACCATTTGTTTCAGTATATTCTGTCACGGTGATTATTCATTTTTTGCATATTTGTCTACACCACCAACCCCCATTCAACTGTTTTAGTTCCCTCTGTTTCTGCATTTTGTTCATAATTTTTTTTTTATCGTACCCATTCTCTCTCTCTCTCTCTCTCTCCTCTCTCTCTCTCTCTCTCTCTCTCTCTCTCTCTCTCTCTCTCTCTCTCTCTCTCTCTCTCTCTCTCTCGTATTTTTTTTCTACCTATTTCACTTCAGCCTTCGATGAACTCTTTTGCCTCTTTATGTATCGATGTTTTATTTCTCACAGTGTACACCTCTCTGGTTTGGTTGTGTGGTCCTCAAAGATTGTACTTCTCTCTCTCTCTCTCTCTCTCTCTCTCTCTCTCTCTCTCTCTCTCTCTCTCTCTCTCTCTCTCTCTCTCTCTCTCTCTCTCTCTCTCTCTCTCTCTCTTCCCCTCGCTGCTATTTCTACCTCTGCCTCTCCACTTGTCTGCCTGTCTGTCTGTCTGTCCGTCCCCTAACCTTCTTTCTCTCCTGGTCTACCTACCACTCTCTAATCTAGCTAGTGTCTGTGTATAACCATTAGTGGAAAAGTCATTAAAATCAGGTGATTGATTTTGCCCACCACTAAGCTCGCCCTGTCTGCCCTGTCAGTCCTGCCCGGTACTTTATCGGGCCTCCAGCTTCCTGTCATTTCTACCCTCCGCCGTTCACCCTTCCCATTCGCCCTTCCCTGTCCCGCTTTATCACTCACATTCCCCTCCCTCTCTCTCCTCTAGGCTAACACAGACAGAAAGTAATGGAATGAAGGTGTGGGATGACGCGTTAAATCTGCGGCCATGGTCGTTCAGCATGATGACTTGCTGAGGCTCTTAGATGATGTCACCCGTCACAACTAACAGGCATGTAGTGTCCTTGTGACTGATAGCAGCATGTCACAAGAGAGAGAGAGAGAGAGAGAGAGAGAGAGAGAGAGAGAGAGAGGAGAGAGAGAGAGAGAGAGAGAGAGGAGAGAGAGAGAGAGAGATTCATTCTTTTTTTTATTTCGGGGATAATGGAATAAACTATCATGTGCTATTTTACCTCCAGTCCTCGTGTGTATGCAGACAGAGAGAGACACACAGAATCTGAGATGTAGACAACCTAACCACCCACCCCCTCCAAACAAACAAACAAGGACCCCCCAACCCCACCCCACCCCTTTTCTTTTTTTTGGCAATGGAAAACAACATGGCGCTTACAACACAACCAGAGATAGATTCTGACCACCTAAACACACAAACAACAACAACAACAACAACAACAGACCAAGGTTGTCTTTCATGTGTCACCACCACCACCCCACCACCCCCACCACCCATACATAGTCACAACGGCGTGGCCTGGCCTTGAAGGTCACGCTGACCTGACACAAGGAGGGCCAGCTATGGCCTGGCTGGTAGGTAATTGTATTCATGGAAGGGATCGGTGGCACCATGTTGGCAGGCTGTGGATGCTTCTGTGACCAGCTGAAGCAAAATGGCCCAGGGTTGTTTGACTGTTGTGGAGAGGGTGACAGACAGAACGACGGCCAATAGAAGGAAGTGCAGTGGCTCTTAATGGCTAGCCGTGGGAGTTGTTTTATTATGATAGCGAGCAGAGGTTATTATGTGTGTGAAGTTGTGGGCTGCCAGCGTTTGGAGAGAGAGAGAGAGAGAGAGAGAGAGAGAGAGAGAGAGAGAGAGAGAGAGAGATTCGGATTCGGATTCGGATTCGGAAATTTTATTCGTAAAGGCCATTGCCCCTTAGAAGGGTTAACATACAAAATATAAACACACACACTTTGTAGGTTTTCACAAATTGACATACCATGTTTACAACATATTGCGTACTTTAAACGCTTTGTACAAATAAACAACAAGGTTTTTTGCAATTGTTTCGTTAGGGGTAGTCATCAACATGATTAATTTGAATGAAACTGGTTGTCGAAAATACTTTAACGGAATCAGTTGTTCTCGCAGCTCTTTTAGCTCCGGACAAGACAAAACAAAGTGCAGTTCATTTTCAAGTGCATCATGACATAATGGACACATCAAATAATGATCATTAACAGATTTATAGCGATAAGAATGTAAAATATATCAGAAATACCAAATCTAAATTTTGTCATGATACGTTTCAGATGTCTATCTATGTGCATTGACAAATATACTGGAACACAATGCAAAGGGTTTTAACATTCTGTACATATCAAATCGATCACTCTCCTGAACATGTGAAGACCAATTCTGCCATCTGCAATCTACCAGTCTTTGGCGAAACATATGAATAAACCCAGTTACGTCCCCTACACCTTGATTTTCCCATACAAAACCAAAACCGCATTCATATAACTTTAATCTTATTCTCGTGGCCCAGTTTTTCTTACCTCTTGCATCTAAATTCATCAACATTTTGTAAGCTTTGTGGGGCAGTCTATGTGATTCCATTTGTATTAGTTTTAGCCAGTAACGAATACACTTAACAATAGAAATTAAACTAATTGGATACCTGTTAGTTTCCCCATACACTAAGTCATTTGGTGTTTGGATTGAAACGCCCAGAAACTTCTTCAATGCATACAAATGTATTTTCTCAATTTCAGCCACACCTGCATCCAAGCCCCATAATTCAGCACCATATTGTACCATGGGTTGAATTTGTGCATCAAATAGTTTCAAAAATAACGTAAGAGATTCATTATTTAATTGCATTAATTTTCTCAGAATACACACTAAAGGAAATTTTGCTCGACTTACCAAATCTCTACATGCAAAAGAAAAACTTAATCGTGTTGAAAAATATATTCCTAAATACTTATAGACATTGACAACTGGCATAACGCTTCTATTATATGTCCATCTTTCCCGCTCTGCAAGATACCCTCCTTTTCTGAATACTATAATATTACTTTTTGACATATTTACCTTTAAGTGGAGTGAAACTGATGCTTTTTCTAAACTATTTAATTGTCTTTGTAACCCAACTATTGTCTCTGAAACTAACACTACATCATCAGCCAGAAGGAGTAAAAATATTTCTAAACTGTCATCAATGAATTGTGCACCATGTCTTCCATTACGTATAACTTCTAATGTTAACTCATTAATAAATAAGGAAAACAAAATAGGACTACACACATCTCCTTGTTTAACACCAGCTGTACAGTTTATATAATCTGTCAATGAAGCACCACATCTAACTCTTGCATTTACAAATTCATACATACTCATAATGCATTTAAACAGTTTTCCCCGAATTCCATTCTTAAACAAAATAGGCCACAATATACTTCTATTAACAGAATCAAAGGCTTTCTCAAAATCAATGAAAGCCACATATAACTTACGATTCAAACAAAACTGTTTCTGAACAAAAGCCATTAAAGTAAACATGTGATCTATAGTGGAGTAATTTCGTTTAAACCCAGCCTGAAATTCACCAGTTATGTTGTTCTCCTCTACCCATTCCTGAAGTCTTCTATTAATAACTGCACTATATAATTTACTACTAATATTACACAAGGAAATTCCTCTGTAGTTATTTGGATTATTAACATTACCCTTTTTGTACAAAGGGAGAACAATTGATTCTGTCCAACTATCAGGATACATGCCCTTATCAAATAAAGCATTAAAAAATTGTACAAGAAATTTGATTACCAACTCTGTTTTACAAGCACTTTTGATCATCTCTCCAATAATACCATCAGGTCCAGCGGCCTTTTGATTTTTTAATTTCCTTAAGGCTAATATTATTTCTTCTTTTGAAATTGGACGATTAAAATAATCATCACCATAATCACTATCATCAGTCACTTCTTCCCTGTCTGTAACATTATGAATATCATCATTTTTTTCTAACAATTTCTGGAAATGTTGAAACCAATCGTCTAAACTAACATTATTCACAGGCTGCTTTCTTTTACACTGTAAACTACGCATTACATTCCAGAACTCTTTCTGACTATCAACAGAAGCAATCAATTTATCTAACATAGTGTTATTGAATAGTTTACGTTTTGTTTTCAAAAGCTTTTTATAGTCACGTCTTGCTGTGCGATACAGATCACGATCAAATGGGGATAGAGAACTACGATACTTGTTTAGTAATTTACGAACATTTCTTTTACATACACGACATTCCATATCATACCAATCACTGTAGCCATATTTTCTATTTACATTTGTCTGCTTTTTCATGCAATCGGCACAGTCTTTCATGCAACTGTTGAAAATACCAAGAGCTTGGTTGATATTAACATCTATCAGATCACTAGCCATACTTAATTTTTCTTGTATCTCATCTGAGTCTATTGCCCTGTCAAACATTTCACAATATATTTCATTCCAAACAAACTTTTCCACTGTACATTTGTTTTTATCCTCTTTTTCTTCAACTATGTTTTCCTTAGGAAAATTAACATAAAGCACCAAAGGCATGTGGTCAGATTCGCACCTTTCAGAAACATTCATCTCACAATCCTCAAAGAATTGTATAAACATATCTTCAGACATCATGAAATAATCATTGACACTGCTTCCAGTCTCAGAAATGTACGTGTAGCAACCCTGACGGTCGCCATGACACGAACCATTCAAAATATGTAAATGTAATGCAGTGCACATATTCAATAACATTTTACCATATTGATTTAAGACACTATCTTGGGACATTCTATTTGAATGTAAAGGTCCACTTAGGTATTGATCTGTAAATGGCGCATGACTGTCCTCAAAATCTAAAGAAACATTGGATATTCTACTATTAAAATCCCCTCCCAATATGACATAAACATCACCACAAGAAAGCATACAGTCACAAAGAAAATCTTCCAGTACCATTATTCCATTTTCAATATCAAAAATTCTATAATATGGTGAATCAACTGGTGGTACATAAATGGCCACATATAATACATCTTTTATTGTACCAAACAACGCTTTATCAATCATGAATGCAAAAAAAATATCTGATTTTATGTCTAGCTGTTTCACAAAGGAACATAATTCCCGTCTAATGAGACACAAAAGACCACCTGATCGCCTCCCTTGCACTGAAAGTTTGGTAGCAGGTTTACAAAATGTCTCATATCCAACAAACACTGAAGAGTGAAAATCTTCAACAAAAGTTTCAACAAGACAAATAAAGTCAAAGGAACAAACATATGACACAAAATCCATATCACACAATTTAGACAATAAACCATTCACATTCCACTGCAAAAAAGAAAATTTTGATGTCTTGCATAAAGGGGAACAATTCATATTATTATCATCATAGTCAATCAATGTAGTAGAGAAAGCACACGCATCTTGCAGCCCATCTTTATTCACAACATCGGACACACATTCATTCATGCATACAGTGTTTACAACTTCATCCTGGCTTGTGTTTACATCCATAGTAGAACACACCACGTTGAAATCTGTCCCATGCACAGCACGTGCAGGCTGCCTGTTGTTGACACTACACTGAGGTTGCAACACTGGTGCTTCCCTAAACTTTACCCCCTCACCAAAAACATGACAAAGTGGAAGAGAAATATTACTGAGGCGGCCAACACCCTATTTCAGTTCAACCAATCTGTTGTCCTGATCAACTGTAAATTTCTTCTGATCAATGACCAGATGATCAAAGATCATAGTTGCCCTCTTGCCCTCACTTTTAGCTTTCTTTAAGTGTGGAGTCAGCCTTTTCCTGATCTCCCTAACTCGACTGGAAAAGTCTTCACCGATAAACACACCGGACCCCCGTAGTTTGCCCTTAGCTTTTAACACAGACAGTTTTTGTTTATAAAAAACACATCTGGCAATCACAGGGGAATCAGCCTTTGAGTTTATGCGATGGACCCTGTCAAACTCAATGTTTTCTGAGAGTTCCATAGTGTCCGTAAGGAGGTCTTTTACCCTACCTTCACACTCAGTGGAGGTTTCACCAGCATTCCTCGGCAGACCAAAGAAGAGGAGATTGTTGCGTTTGGACCGTCCCTCCAGGTCGTCTGTCTTCCTCTCCAGGTCCTCCACCCTCTTGGTCAGGTCCTCGTTCTTCCTCTGCAGCTCCTCGTTCTCCTGGCGTAACCCGTGGATGACCCCCGCCAGTCCCCTCAGCTCGTCCTGCAAGGCCTTGTTGTCTTCCCGTAAGACGTGCCTTTCCTGCTTCCCCTCTTCGAACCCGGTGTCCATACTGGAACGCATGGACTGCAGCATGTCCGCCAATGCAGACAGCGTTGGTTCTCCTCTGTCAGTGGAAGCACCACCAGGAGAGGGGCACGTCTTCTCCATACTGGCCCTGGAGCTGGAAGTCCTGGACAGCCTCGTCTGCTTCATGTCTTTGGGGTTGGGCCCAGGGTTGCTCTCGATGTCGCCACAACGTAAAAGTAGGCTGCCCCAAAATACGTAGGAGAGGAGCAAACCCAACACGGCACCGTCTACCTTCCCTCTCAGTTTCAACATGGCTATGTATGCTGCTTTCTTCTCCTTTGCTCGCTTCAACATAAAGTTGATGTAGACTGCACAGAAGCAGCCGCATGTTGACCTAAAAGTCAGCGGTCCCGATGGCATGGTCCTTCACCAGTCAGTCTGCGCAATATGGAGCCAGAAGTCTCTCTATAGTCACTGTGGTTGGTGTTGAAAGGCAGAGACCAAAAAACACAACCTGGTGTGAGCGCTCACATTTCATGCCCCCCGAGAGAGAGAGAGAGAGAGAGAGAGAGAGAGAGAGAGAGAGAGAGAGAGAGAGAGAGAGAGAGAAACCACTGAACACTGAAAATTGTTTAATGTACATCGGCCTTTGACCACAATACACTTTCAGGGGCAGAAATAGAAAGATGCCAAAAAAGATATTTAACTTTTTCGTAAACTTTGATAAGGCTTTGCCATAATACCTTGGCGTGTACTCAATACATTACACTCTTGAATATATATCTTCCGAAACCATGACTAAATAAACAAACAAAGGCTGACATTTTATAACATACAAAAAACAAACATCAGGCATGAAAATCATTTTACTCACTGACTGTCATTGTCAAAATAGTTACAATACTCATGCTCAATTGTGTTCTCAAAACAATCACACCAGAGAAGTGTGCCCACAATGAGAAAGAAAGGGGGAGGGAGGGAGAGAGAGATGAGAGAAGGAGAGGGAGAGAGAGAGAGAGAGAGAGAGAGAGAGAGAGAGAGAGAGAGAGAGAGAGAGAGAGACGGGGGAGAGATGAGGGAAGGAGAGAGAGAGAGATAGTGGGGTATAGAGATAGATAGGTGGGATAGAGAGAGACAGAGACAGAGAGACTGAGAGAGAGAGGGGATGGAAGGAGGGAGGCAGAGAGAGAGGGACGGAGGGGGAGAGAGATAGATAGACAGACAGACAGACAGACAGACAGACATACAGACAGAGCTTCTCTTCAAATTTCGTTGCACATGCCGAAAATATACTTGTCCTTTGCATTTCCGGCTAGTTGCTTATTTAAACGTGATTAACTATTTGCAGAACAATTTAAAAACGTTAGAAATCCATTGGATCGTAGTGCTGGCAAAACATACACTACGTTGGCAGACGTTGTGTAACATTTGCAAATTGTAAGGTATTTGCAAGATAGTAAGATAATCTTCTGGTGTGTGCTGGACCTAGCTAATGATGATGAACCTAAAATTTAATGGTTCAGGCAAGAGACTGGTCAGTTAAAGGTGAAGGTGTCCCATAACCTAAGTGGTCGTGGGGAACGACCTCAGCTTCTCTAGGGGCCAGCATGTTGAGGGCGGCGCCCATCTCCTCTCCCTAGCTGCTTTACCTTCCCTGACTCTAAAGAGGGCAGGTACCCATTTACAGTTGGTGGACTGGGGGGAGGGCTGTACTGACGCCAAGGCGCTCAAATGGTCACCCATTCACTTGGTAACCACGCTCGATGCTGCTTAACCTTAGCTTGGGGAAAGCGAGTGCTCAGACCACAAGTTAGTAGGTCTGTGAATTAAGAAAAAGGATGCTATGGAACCGAGAGTCTGATGAACAAAAAAAAAAGGAAAAATGATCAGAAATGAAGAGATGACCTTGGCTGTCGGTATTCCCCTGCCCTGTCTTCTCCCGTCCTCTCCTCTCCTGTCCTCTCCTGTCCTCTCCTCCCTGTCTTATCCTCTCCTGTCCTCTCCTCTCCTCTCCTGTCCTCTCCTCTCCTCTCCTCTAAAGGTGAAGGTGTCCCATAACCTAAGTGGTCGCACACACACACAGATAGATTCTGACCACCTAAACACACAAACAACAACAACAACAACAACAACAGACCAAGGTTGTCTTTCATGTGTCACCACCACTCTCTATCTCTCTATCCCACCTATCTATCTCTATACCCCCACTATCTCTCTCTCTCTCCTTCCCTCATCTCTCCCCCCCCTCTCTCTCTCCTCTCTCTCTCTCTCTCTCTCTCTCTCTCTCTCTCTCTCTCTCTCCCCCTCTCTCTCTCTCTCTCTCTCTCTCTTCTCTCTCTCTCACTCTCTCTAACCTAACCTAAGTGAATCAGCTACGTATGTTTGGCTTGTTTGTTTTTTCTCTTGTTGTTTTTTGTGGGGGGGAAGGGGGAGGTTCTGAGGGCCTGGTGTAAAGAAGCCTCTGGCTTATCCATTTACCCTCATTAAAATATTCGAGTTTCGAGTTTCCTCCCCTGTCCTCTCCTCTCCTGTCCTCTCCTGTCTTCTCCTCTCCTCTCCTCTCCTCTCCTCTCCTGTCTTCTCCTCTCCTCTCCTGTCTTCTCCTCTCCTCTCCTGTATTCTCCTCTCCTCTCCTCTCCTGTCCTCTGCTTTTATTTTCTCTCTTTAGCTGCTGGATCAGTGGTATCTGATGTATGGGCCAGTTGTATGATGTATGGACCAGTTGTATGATGTATGGACCAGTTGTATGATGTATGGGCCAGTTGTGTGATGTATGGATCAGTTGTATGATGTATGGACCAGTTGTGTGATGTATGGACCAGTTGTGTGATGTATGGACCAGTTGTATGATGTATGGACCAGTTGTCAAAGCAAATCAAATTATTTTATTTCGAGAATAATGAATAAACACCCACGTGCTTTTTTTTTTACATCCAGTTTTCGTGTGATATATGGGCTAGTTGTGTGATGTATGGGCTAGTTGTGTGATGTATGGGGTAGTTGTGTGATATATGGGCTAGTTGTGTGATATATGGGCTAGTTGTGTGATGTATGGGCTAGTTGTGTGATGTATGGGCTAGTTGTGTGATGTATGGGGTAGTTGTGTGATGTATGGGGTAGTTGTGTGATATATGGGCTAGTTGTGTGATGTATGGGCTAGTTGTGTGATGTATGGGCTAGTTGTGTGATGTATGGGCTAGTTGTGTGATGTATGGGCTAGTTGTGTGATGTATGGGCTAGTTGTGTGATGTATGGGCTAGTTGTGTGATGTATGGGCTAGTTGTGTGATATATGGGCTAGTTGTGTGATGTATGGGTAGTTGTGTGATGTATGGGTAGTTGTGTGATGTATGGGTAGTTGTGTGATGTAGGTGTGTGATGTATTGGGTAGTTTTGTAATGTATGGGGTAGTTTTGTAATGTATGGGGCAGTTTTGAAATGTATAGGCCAGCTGTGTGATGTATAGGATAGTTGTGTGATGTATAGGATAGTTGTGTGATGTATAGGATAGTTGTGTGATGTATAGGATAGTTGTGAGATGTATAGGATAGTTGTGAGATGCATAGGCCAGTTGTGTGATGTATAGGATAGTTATGAGATGCATAGGCCAGTTGTGTGATGTACAGGCCAGTTGTGTCATTTATAGGGTAGTTGTGTGGTGTTTAGGCCAGTTGTGTGATGTATAGGCCAGTTGTGTCATTTATAGGGTAGTTGTGTGATGTATAGACCAGTTTTTATATGCATAGGCCAGTTGTGAGATGCATAGGCCAGTTGTGTGATGTATAGGCCAGTTTTTACATGCATAGGCCAGTTGTGTGATGTATAGGCCAGTTGTGTCATGTATAGGCCAGTTGTGAGATGTATAGGCCAGTTTTGAGAGGCGTAGGCCAGTTGTGTGATTTATGGCCTTTTCTTGTTTCCCTTTCCTCCTTTTTTCTTTATACTAGTGTGGGATTAATCTTCA
>JASPKP010006167.1:0-5000 GCA_030674155.1 Stramonita haemastoma
GTGGTAGAAAGAATTGAATCGGATCATTTGCCCCTTTTAATGTGTATTGAAAAACAAAGCAAGTGGAAATCGAGCTCAAATGATGTAAATGTAGTTAGAACTCAGTTTATAACGAAGTATTGTTGGAAAAAAAGAATATGAACACTTGTTTTGTACTTCTATGAATTCAAATGATGTGCAGGGTCGTCTGTGTAGAGCGGAAGCTCTCATAGATGTTGATGTTAATAGAGCTCTGAATGACTTTAATGACATTGTCAAAGAACAAGCTGAATGTATGATAAAAAGAATTCCTGGTATAAAAATAAATGAGCGAAGAAGATGGTTCGATCATGAG
Organism: Stramonita haemastoma; assembly: GCA_030674155.1. NCBI lineage: Eukaryota > Metazoa > Mollusca > Gastropoda > Neogastropoda > Muricidae > Stramonita > Stramonita haemastoma. The sequence goes on from JASPKP010006167.1 coordinate 335, forward strand.
TGCAAAACAGCAAAGCGTAAAGTGCGGAGGCTATTGAGAAAATTTAGAAAAACTCGACAAAACGATGACAGGGTTCGATATTGTATTGCAAGACGAGAATATAAAAATCTAAATAAAAAGAAAGAAAAAGAATACAATGATGCTTTATATCCTGAGCTTTCAAATTCTGTAAATGATCAACAATTATTTTGGGGAGCAGTACGTAAAATATGCAATAGGAAGTCACAGCCTCAGAATGACATTTCTATCTCTGACTGGTTTCAACATTTTAAAAGTATATTAGAAAAGGATGATGAAGAAAATATTGTACAGGATGATGAATTAACAGAGGAAGGTGATGAAGTGTTAAATAGGCCAATCTCAAAAGATGAAGTGTTATTAGCTATCAGAAAATTGAAAAACAATAAATCTGCTGGCCCAGATGGTCTTATAGGAGAATTTTTTAAGAACTCTTGTGGGAACATAGTTCAGTTTTTAGTGAAGTTATTCAACTATTTATTTGATACTGGTATTTATCCTGAAAGCTGGAAAGAATCTGTTATTTTACCATTATTTAAAAAGGGGGATGTAAATAATGTCAATAATTATAGAGGGATATCATTATGTAATATAAGTAGTAAACTATATAGCTTTGTCATTAACAGAAGATTACAGGAATGGATAAATCAAAATGAGATTACTGAAGAATACCAAGGTGGGTTTAAGAAAGGTTATTCTACGGTGGATCATATGTTTACTTTGTTAGCAGCAATTCAGAAACAATTCACGAATAATAGAAAATTATATGTAGCATTTGTTTATTTTGAAAAAGCGTTCGATTCTGTTTCTAGAAAGTTGTTATGGCCTATTTTGTTAAACAATGGAATTACAGGTAAATTATGTCGTTGTTTGAAAAGTATGTACCAAGTAGTCTAGTCAATATTTGCAAAAAAAAGTGCCGAGAAAAGAATTAATTGTAATAGTAATGCTTTTGCGATGATTGGATAGAAAAGTAGCTAGCTATTAACGTATTCAAAAAGTAGGGGAATCTAAGTGTCGGAAGGTCACTTTTTTTAAAGATTTTATGACGTCATAAAATTTGGATTTTACCATATTTTTTAAACAGTTTGTAATATGGTCTTGTGGCATATGGTTGGAAAGCTTTCGACATGCTGATTACGAATTTGACAATAGAATCACTATTAAACGCAGATAAAGCAAAAAGCAATGAAAGTATACTGCACATAATGCTAAATTAAGCATTTGCAGCCCATAAGCATGCAAAATCATGTATTGCTTTCCTGCATTTTACCAGGATTAAACCGAGTTTACGACCACTGTATAGTCCCCACGGCTGAGTAAAGTGATAGTCTCTCCTTGAAGGTCAGAACTTTACAATGAGTATAAAATAAAACAGTGCAGGTACAGGAAAACAGCATCAGAGTTAGTTCAAATAATCACTGTGGCAAGTCACTTCAGTCGGCATAATCAGAACATAGTTCCCAACGAGGAATCAGTACACATCTGATAGTTATTGAAAGCTCAGTTTATCTAGGGTACTCTTGCTGGGATGAAATGAAGCAGCAGAATCAATCAAAATCAGGCACACCGGTGAGTCAAATTCATTCACTTCCTGAAGCTTTAAAGAAAAAACACATACAGAGAAAGAAAGAAGAAGAGAGAAAGAGAAAGGGATGATATGACACTCACATATACACTGATACACATAAAAGAATAAAATAAAAATAAATAATAATATAATAAAATAAAACATTCTTCTCCTCTCTACACTGCCCTCCTCCTTTCTCTTCTCTTGACTGCCCTCCTCCAATCTCTTCACTTGACTGCCCTCCTCCAATCTCTTCTTTTGACTGCCCTCCTCCAATCTCTTCTTTTGACTGCCCTCCTCCAATCTCTTCACTTGACTGCCCTCCTCCATTTCTCTTCACTTGACTGCCCTCCTCCTTTCTCTTCACTTGACTGCCCTCCTCCAATCTCTTCTTTTGACTGCCCTCCTCCAATCTCTTCACTTGACTGCCCTCCTCCAATCTCTTCACTTGACTGCCCTCCTCCAATCTCTTCACTTGACTGCCCTCCTCCAATCTCTTCACTTGACTGCCCTCCTCCAATCTCTTCACTTGACTGCCCTCCTCCAATCTCTTCACTTGACTGCCCTCCTCCATTCTCTTCACTTGACTGCCCTCCTCCTTCTCTTCACTTGACTGCCCTCCTCCAATCTCTTCACTTGACTGCCCTCCTCCAATCTCTTCACTTGACTGCCCCTCTCCAATCTCTTCACTTGACTGCCCTCCTCCAATCTCTTCACTGACGCCCTCCTCCAATCTCTTCATTGACTGCCCTCCTCCAATCTCTTCACTTGACTGCCCTCCTCCAATCTCTTCACTTGACTGCCCTCCTCCAATCTCTTCACTTGACTGCCCTCCTCCTATCTCTTCACTTGACTGCCCTCCTCCTATCTCTTCACTTGACTGCCCTCCTCCAATCTCTTCACTTGACTGCCCTCCTCCAATCTCTTCACTTGACTGCCCTCCTCCAATCTCTTCACTTGACTGCCCTCCTCCAATCTCTTCACTTGACTGCCCTCCTCCTTTCTCCTCTCCTTTTCTTTTTTTCCTCCTCCTTTCTCCTCTCTCTACATTCCCCTTCCCTCTCTACATTCTCCTGAAGGGTATCATATGATGCCCATCTTCAGTTTGCTCACTTCTCTGACTGAGGAGCATCATTCACCTTTTGCAGTCACCAGGAAAGAAGGCCTGGAGTTGATTTTTTCAGGATAACCCCCCAGCCGGGCCCAGCTTAAGACAGGCTGCCCAGGGAGATGGTCTTTCTGGAGCAGGCCCTCATCATACCTGCCCCCATCATACTCCCCCATAACTTTCCTCCACCCTCCATGTACTTATATATATTATATCTTTTTTTTTCTTTTTTTTCTTTTTAAATTAAAGGGCATAGTTTTGTCAACTACAAGGTACATAGTAAAACTCCCACTGAAATTCGAACCCATGACACACGGGGACATACAGACCACAAAGTCTGTTCGTCTTATCCAACAGGCCACTGTGCCTGCTTATGAGGTAAGTGAACTTGGGAAATATATATCTGATTTCAGGCTGAGAAGCATGTAGGATATAGAAAATTCCTATTGTGCTGCATTGTGTTCTATTTTACCGTAATGATCCTAAAATGTTGTTTTTCTAATGTTTATTCTTTTTTTAATTTCATTTTATTTTTTATTGTGTTTCCGGCAATATCCATACTTTCGGAGATTTCTATAAATAAACTGGAAAACCCACAACCTATGAACTCTAAATATTTTTATGTGAGCAGTCGTCAGTGGGGAGTGGAGGAAGCTGTTGCCAAATCTTCAGTGGTGCCCCCACGGGTCCACGGACTACGGGACAGGTGAAGGTGAGGTGAAGGTGAAGTCAGTTGTTCAGTTAATGGGGCAAAATGTAAATATTGTCTTATTTCCTTCATTCCTGTTTCTGATGTTTGTATATATTTTGATCATTGGCATTGTAGATCATGTGTGTGTGTGTGTGTGTGTGTGTGTGTGTGTGTGTGTGTGTGTGTGTGTGTGGTGTGTGTGTGTGTGTTGTGTGTGTGTGTGTGTGTGTGTGTGTGTGTGTGTGTGTTTTGATTTTTTTTTTATTCTGTTATATCGAGGATAATGGAATAAGTACTCATGTGCTTTTTTACGTCCAATCCCCGTGTGTGCGCAGTTTTGTAAATCTTGTGTTTTGATTTTTTAAAATATTCTTTTATATCGGGGATAATGGAATAAGCACTCATGTGCTTTTTTACGTCCAGTCCCCGTGCGCATGCAGTGTTGTAAATCTTGTCATCTGTTCCCACCGGCACACAATGGCCTACTCATACGAAAAGCGGAACATGATTTAACGTTTGCATAAGATGTTCTGTGTGCGTTCGCACACGGGGCCTCGGTTTATAGTCTTATCCAAGGACTTTTGGGGAGAGTGGAGTCAACACTGATGTTAACTCCAGAGGAAAATTCCCCTCCAACAGGAATCGAACCTGGGTCGTCAAAATTGCCAGCACAATGTTCTGACGTCTAGGTTATCCCGTACCCGTGTGTGTGCTCTGTGTGTGTGCTCTGTGTGTGTGGTGGTGTGGTGTGTGTGGTGTGTGTGTGTGTGTGTGTGTGTGTGTGTGTGTGTGTGTGTGTGTGTGTGTGTGGTGTGTGTGTGTGTGTGTGTGGTGGTAGAGAGGGAGGAGGGGAGGGGAGAGGGGAGAGAGAGAGTCAGTCAAGTCAAATCTTTTATTTCAAGGATAATGAATAATAATAATAATAAATATAATGATAAAATGATAATGATGATGATGATAATAATATTACATGGAATTTAGATAGGGCTTTATCTTGCAAAAACAAATCAAAGCACTTGCACTCGACCCACACAGCACACAAGCAACCAATGACAATAAATAGTTTGAGCAAATTCGAATGTACACACACACACACACAACACACACACACACACACACACACACACACACACACACACACACACACACACACACACACACACACACACACACACACGTGCCCGCGCGCGCGCACACACACACACACACTTATCGAGGTTATACACTTTGGCAGGGTGACGGGAATTTCAGATGTTGAAGGCAGTTGAATACACACTCA
>JASPKP010006167.1:10000-12500 GCA_030674155.1 Stramonita haemastoma
TTCTTTCTTTCCCTTCTTCCTTCTAACCATCTTTCCCTCCTTCCTATTTTTGTTCTCTTAGCCTGGTTTATGTTCTCTCCTTCCTTCCTTCCTTCCTTCCTTCCTTCCTTCCTTCCTTCCTTCTTCTCCTTTCCTTCCTTCCTTCCTTCCTTTCTTCTCCTTCCTTACTTTCTTCCTTCCTTCCTTCCTTTCTTCCTTCCTTCCTTCTATATCTTCGTCTTCCTTCCTTTGCTCCTTCCTTCTTTCCTTCTTCCTTCCTTCCTCTCCTTCCTTCCTCCTTCCTTCCTTCCTTCCTTCCTTCCCTCCTGCCTTCCTTCCTCTTCCTTCCTTCCTTCCATCCTTCTTTTCTTCCTTCCTTCCTTCCTTTCCTTCCTGCCTTCCTCCTTCTTTTTGTTCCTGTTGTTATTTCAGACAAAAGCCTCTCTTCTCTTTACTGCTCTAATGGCTTTTATTGCGAGTAGTTAACCCTTACTTCAATGAGGATTTTGTTGTCAATGTGTGTTGAGGGTGTCCCTGGTAAATTTCGTTTTATTTTTTTTATTTTACATTTTTTGTTTGTATCATCGAGCATATTAAGTCAAGTCAAGTCAAAACACTTTAATCATCCCATAAAGGGCAACTAAAATACTGAGAGGCATACGCATATTAATACGAATCATTATCTCGAAAGACACAAAAAAGCTACTTTTCATATTGTTTTAAATAATCCAAGATAACTTAAGATAAACAAATCACAAACACACACAGACAGACACAGACACATGGACACAGACGCACGCACGCGCACACACAACACACATGTAAACACAATACACCAGTGTAGGAATATAATTGTATTAAGACCATTGACTTGAAAAAAACATATAACCGTAACTATTTACGCATGCACACACGCATGGATTTACCACACACATGCACACACGCACGTGCGTGCACACACACACACACATGTACACGCACTCTCACACACATACCTACGCACACATGTATAAATAAAAAAGCAACTCAATGCTTATTCAATGTACCATCTGGAAATAAAATTTGACTTGACTTTGGCTTTGACGCACACACGTACGCACACACACAGACACACACATACATACACACAAAGTCACACACACAACACACACAGTCACACACACAGAGTCACACAAACATACACACACAAGTCACACACACATACACACACAGAGTCACACACACACACACACACACACACAACACACACACACACACACACACACACACACACACACACACACACACACACACACACACACACACACACAACACAACTTCATTCTCCTGAAAACATAAGAACAGGTAAGATGTGTAGCAGGGGAGGAGAGATACTAGGTCTGAAATAAGTGTGTTATGAGACTGGGGCATGAAAGTATCAAAAGCAGACTTTTGGCAAAGTGAGAGAGAGGAGGGAGAGGTCATTCGAACGGGATGGACCAGAAATAGAGAAAAAACCAACGGCCAACAGTGGATTACTTCACCAACTGTTTTCACAGGAGTCCAGGTGAGGGATGAAGACATAACAGCATTATCACAAGAAGAAGAGTCCTGGCTTTTCACCCTTCATTTTAGTCGGATGCTATAGTCCCAGCGGTTAAGACCCGTTCTAACTTCATCCCATGCGTCCACGAAGTCGTGGGTTCCAATCTCTGCGGCGTCTCTGTCCCTAAAGAGGGCAGGTACCCATTTACAAGGAACGCTAGAAGGTGGCAGACGCCGAGGCAGACAAACCAAAAGCTGGATGGTTAACATCAAGGAGTGGACCCGCCTGGACAGTCCCAACACTCATTCGGAAGGCGGAGGACAGGGCTGGATGGCGACGGCTGGCTGCAGAATCGTCTCTCATGTCTCCTGCACGACCGTTCGGTCATGAGAAAGAAGAAGAAGACCTATTTATAGCTGGGGGGGACTGGGGGGAGGTACTGTACTGAAGCCAAGGCGCGCAAACGGTTAACCGTTCAATTGGTAACCCTAGCTTGGGGAAAACAGTGCTCTGACATCTCTGAGCTCTCCCGTCCCCCATACAAAAGTACATAACAGAAAAATGGGATTAGAGAAATGTTAAGGGTGAAGGTTTTTGCCATTCTCACAGGTCACTTCAAGTGCTGACCTACGATTGCCTTAATGTCATTCATATGAAATACACAAACAGAAGTCAAGTCAACTCAAGTCGAGTCAAGTCAAGCAATTTTAATTTCCAGACAGTACATTGAATAAGCATTGATTTGCTTTTTTCATCAAGCCATCTCTCTATCTAGGAAAAAAAATTCCACCAATATTATATCAGAATATTATGTAACAGAGCGCAGATATTTGATCTGCCGCGACCTGCACAACTTCTCGGCAACGACAGCACGGTCAGACAGTGGAATGTGACCTCTAAAGAGAGGCTGCATAAATACTACATTTTACCGCTACGGGCAAAGTGCATGCAGAGCACGGCTTTCGACCACCCCCCAACGATACAGAACGTCGCACA
>JASPKP010006168.1:0-10000 GCA_030674155.1 Stramonita haemastoma
CCTTGCTCCTCTTTCCTCCTGTCACCTCCTGCTTGTCTGTTTTCTGCCTTGCTCCTCTTTCCCCCTGTCACCTCCTGCTTGTCTGTTTTCTGCCTTGCTCCTCTTTCCTCCTGTCACCTCCTGCTTGTCTGTTTTCTGCCTTGCTCCTCTTTCCCCCTGTCACCTCCTGCTGTTCGTTGTTTTTCCCTGCATCTTTGCCTCCTCTTTCCTCCTGTCACCTCTGCTTGTCTGTTTTCTGCCTTGCTCCTCTTTCCTCCTGTCACCTCCTGCTTGTCTGTTTTCTGCCTTGCTCCTCTTTCCTCCTGTCACCTCCTGCTTGTCTGTTTTCTGCCTTGCTCCTCTTTCCTCCTGTCACCTCCTGCTTGTCTGTTTTCTGCCTTGCTCCTCTTTCCTCCTGTCACCTCCTGCTTGTCTGTTTTCTGCCTTGCTCCTCTTTCCTCCTGTCACCTCCTGCTTGTCTGTTTTCTGCCTTGCTCCTCTTTCCCCCTGTCACCTCCTGCTTGTCTGTTTTCTGCCTTGCTCCTCTTTCCCCCTGTCATCTCCTGCTTGTCTGTTTTCTGCCTTGCTCCTCTTTCCCCCTGTCACCTCCTGCTTGTCTGTTTTCTGCCTTCTCGGTCCACTCTCCTCCTGCCTTTTTTTCCAGAAAGAATGTAAAAGTAAACACTTCTCTCCCACGCCGAAGTCGGATGTGCTGGGTCTGACTTGTCAGGGGGTCGACAGCAGCGCAATTCATTTTCGCTCATGTGACAGACGACAGTTAGTCGCTGTCTGAGCGTTCAACAATGAAAACCAAAGAAGAAAATTTTGAGGAAAAAAAAAAAGAAGCTAGGGTGACCTTTTCAGTGATATTCTATGCAAAGGCATGAGGTCGAGGTCATATGCAAATTTTCTGATGTTCAGGAGCTGTTGGCGCCTTTGCTGATTTTCAGTGATATTCTATGCAAAAGCTTGAGGTCAAGGTCATATGCAAATTTTCTGATGTTCAGGAGCTATTGGTGCCTTTGCTGATTTTCAGTGATATTCTATGCAAAAGCATGAGGTCAAGGTCATTTGCAAATTTTCTGATGTTCAGGAGCTGTTGCCGCCTTTGCTGAACCTGGTGCGCCTGAAGTTCAAAGGTCTCCAGGGTGAAGGTCAGCCGTCGGACGTTCAGCAGTTGTGCAATCGCGCCACAGAGCTGTTTCACATCATGTGTAAACAGAGGGTGAGTGGGTTGTCAGGTGTTTATTTATCTATTTATTTGTTTATTCTTTTATATTGAGAATAATGGAATAAGCACTCATGTGCTTTTTTTACATCCAGTCCCCATGTGGATGCAGTTTTGTAAATCTTGTCATCTGTTCCCACCAGCACACAATGGTCTACTCTTAAGAAAAGCGAAACAGGATTTAACATTGTGCGCAAGATGTTCTGCATGCGTTCACACACGGGGCCTCAGTTTATAGTCTCATCCGAAGGACTTGTGGGGAGAGTGGAGTCAGCACTGATGATAACTCCAGGGGGAAAATCCCCTCGAACAGGAATCGAACCCAAGTTGTCAAATTGCGAGCGTAATGTTCTGACCACTAGGCTATCCCATCCTGTGCTCTTACAGGGAGAGGTATAGTCAGGTCAGAGGCTTCCTCTGCTACAGGTAACCATGTAACCCAGTACTCCCTGCCACATGTGGGGAGTAAACCCAACCCCAAAAATCCGACTTGGAGAGGGACGGGCTCCGCCAGGTTCGATTTGCCCAAGACACACCTGTGAAGACAACAAGTCTGGAATGGACAGGCCTAGAACTCAACACAATTTTGAGAAAGGCAGAACAGAGAGAGGAAAATGGAGGGAACTGGTTGTCAAGTCTTCAGGGGAGCACCCACAGTTGCCAGACTATTTATTTATATATATTTTATTCTTTTATAACGAGGATAATGGGATAAGCACTCTTGTGCTTTTTTTTCATCCAGTCCCTGTGTGTATGCAGTTGTGTAAATATTGTCATCTGTTCCCACCGGCACACAATGGCCTACTCTTACGAAAAGCGGAACAGGATTTAATGTATGCGCAAGATGTTCTGCATGCGTTCGCACATGGGGCCTCGGTTTAAAGTCTCATCCGAAAGACTTTTGGGGAGACTATGGGATAGAGAGATGGGAGGGAGGGAGGGGTGAATAGTTGTGTGTGTTTTTCAGGGAGGTGGTAGTGTTTTGTGCATGCACACTGGTTCCATGTCCAGACATCTGTAATGCATACGTGAAATCTTACCAGTGGGGCATTTCAGAACTCTGGCTGAGGAACAAACAAACAAGCAAAACAAAAGAAAAAAGTTAAAGTTAAAGTCTGTCCCGAGCCTTAAGGCTCATCAGGCTGGTGCTTATCCCGGTTTCTGTGGCGTTAAGCGACTGAGAGTCATAGACTCCCCCCTGGATAGGACGCCAGTCTATCGCAGGGTTAACCCCCAACACAAGGTTGGTACCCTTTTACACCTGGGTGGGGTGAGAAAACAGCCGTAAAGTGCCTTTTCCAAGGGCACAACGCCATAGCCGAAAGCTGGGATCGAACCCGCAACCTTTAGATTACGAGTCCAACGCCCTAACCACTAGACTACAGCGGCGGCTAAGCAAAACAAAAACCCCCCAGATATTTACAAGACCGCATACACACGGGGACTGGCTGTAAAAAGGTACATGAGTGCTTATTCCATTATCCTCAATATAAAAGAATAAATATATAAATAAATAAAAATAGCTTTTAAAAAAAAAAGAAGAAAGAAAAAAAAGAGCAACCAAATTTCTGAAATGTCTTCAGCTGTTTGGAGCTTAGAAATGGATATTTCTTTAAAACTTTTTTTGTTTTAATCTTTTTTTTTTTTGTTTTTGTTTTTTGTTTTTTTGGACAGAAATTTGACATATTTTGATTTTAATAAAAACGAGTGACGACATAACTTGTGGGTCAGTTTTTATTTTATTATTTATTTTTTTGTTTCTTGGGTTTTGTTGGGTTTTTTTGTAAACAGAAAATTGACATATTTTGATTTTTAATAAAAACGGGTGATAACATAACTGGGTGGGTCAGTTTTTATGTTATTTATATTTTTTGTGTGTTTGTTGGTGGATGGTTTCAGAATCTAGTGGACCATTTCCATGATCACAGTGAAATGCTGGAGACAACAAAGTCTTTGTTTATGCTGGCACAGTCAGGTAAGAGAGAGAGAGACAGAGACAGAGAGACAGAGAGAGACAGAGAGAGACAGAGAGAGAGAGAGAGAGGGAGGGGGTAGGAGAGAGAAAGAGAGAGAGAGGGGGAGGGGGGAGGAGAGAGAGAGAGGGAGAGAGAGAAAGAGAGAGAGAGAGAGAGATAGAGAAAGAGAGAGAGATAGAGAGAGAGAGAGAGAGAGAGAGAGAGAGAGGAGGGGGGGGGAGGAGAGAGGGGAGAGAGGGAGGGAAGGAGAGAGAGAGGGAAGGAGAGAGAGAGATTCCCTGTGACCACACAGGTTATGGGAACACCTTTACCTTTTAACCTATAGATAGATAAATAAGTGCATAAAAAGCCATGCTATGTTTTGCAGTACTTAAACTTTGATTTATGAAGAAAAAAAATGGTGGGTATGTCTTCGTGATAAGCTATGTATATTTACATTACGTAGGTTTTATAATTCCTTTTGGGTTGTGTTTAGAATGTTGCATTAATAAATCATAGATGGATAAATAGCTAAATAAGTAAATAAAAAGCCATGCTGTTTTCTGCAGTAGTGAAACATTGATATATGAAAAAAAAAATGGTGTGTATGTCTTCTTGATAAGCTATGTAAATATTTACATTATGAAGCTTTTATAAAAAGAACCCTTTGGGTTGTGTTTAGAATGTTTGATATATGAAAAAAATTTATATGTCATTTTCCTGACAGGCTCGAGCCCACAGATTGCCACAGAAGTCGCCAATGGGTGCCTGTGCATTGTAAGTTTGCTTGTGTGCTTCTTGTTGTTGTTATTATTATTGTTATTATCATCATCATCATCATCATTATTAGTGTTATGATTATGATTATCACCATCATCAAGGATTTCTGTTGATCTCAACACATTGGTTTGCGTGTGTGCTTGTTGTTTGTTGTTGTGTGTTGGTGGGTGATGATGGTGCTGTTGTTGTCTGTGGTGGTGGGGGTGGTTGAGGTAGTGGCGGTAATTGTGATGTTGTCGTTGTTGTGGGGTGTTGTTGTTGTGTTGTGATGGTAGTGGTGTTGTTGTTTGGTGGTGGTGGTGTTGTGTGGTGGTGGTGGTGGTGGTGGTGGTATTATTATTGTTGGTGGTTGTGGTGGTGTAGGTGTTGTTGTTGTTGTTGTGTATTGTGATGGTGGTGGTGGTGGTGTTTATTCCCCAAGAAATAAAGATTATGTTATATATTTCATTATTTTCTTGGTCTTTGCGTGTATGTGTTAAGAAAACTCAAACATACCTAGCACACATCCCCGAAGTCAGAATACAGCTACCTTCATGGCAGGCAAGAATGGTCGCATATGCAAACACCTCACCATGGGTGAACATTGGAGCTCTACATGAGGAATGAAAAAATAAAAAAAAAGAATTGAACAAAATGACATAATATTATGAGAGTTAATGCATGGTTAAATATAAACATATCTTGCGGAGGATATAACAAGAAGTAATGAATGAATAAATGTAAACAAGCCTGGCGTAATGAACAATTAAATATGGATGGGTGACCCATTTGCGCGCCATGGCTTCAGTACAGTCCCCCAGTTCACCCAGCTGTCAATAGGTACCTGCCCTCTTTAGGGTCAGGGAAGGTAAAGCAGTGAGGGAGAGGAGATGGGCTCCGCCCTCAACATGCTGGCCCCTAGAGAAGCTGAGGTCTCTGATGCCTCGCTCCCCTACGACCACATAGGTTATGGAACACCTGTACCTTTATCTTATAAAACTTTTGCCAATCCTCTACTTTGTACTGAAGTTTCATGACATAATTTTGTTTCCTTTTGCTTTAAAAGCATGTTTAAAAAACACCCAACCCTCATTGTGACCACCTAGTACGAAGCAAAGCTTGTCAATTTCTCATTTTGTCACTTTCTGCAGTCTTACCATTTCAGTTTGTAATAACTTTTCATAGAATTATCCAATTTTCAATCTGTTTTCTGTATTAAATAGCCTTTTTTTAATTGCAAATGAACAACAATTTTAACACATTTAAAACTGACCTCCGATGTAAACCCGACTCATGTGGTGGAGCGAAACATACATGAAAAAATCCTGTTCAAAACAGACCCCGCACAAAATGACACAATCAAGGTTTTGATTGGCAGATGCGACTGATGAGTCATCAGCCTGACGGCGCCCCCTCTCCGATGAAGACAAGGTCGACACAGCGGAACGGGAACGCCAAGGATTGTGGGAAGGATGGGCAGGACGCCTTTGTCCTAACTGTGCAGTCTGCTTTGGAGGAGGATTTGGTCACCCGCAAGTATGGCCGCTGTCTCGTGGGGGGGGGGGGGGGGGGGGTTTGTTGGTTTTTTGTTTTTGCTGTCTGTTTTTAGGTCCCATCTTTTGACTTTGTTTAGTTGGAGCTGTTTTTGATGGAATGCGAAATCTAGGGACAATTTGTGTTCAAAGAATCCGAATGCAAGAGGGTTAACTGACTTGACAAAACTGCGTACTTAGGGGCCAAAGTTTCTTTTTTTCATTCGTTTTTGTTTTTTTGCTTTTCGTTTTAGTGTGTGTGTGTGTGTGTGTATGTGCATTTGAAAGTCATTGTGATCTGTGCCTTACACTTTGCTGTGTTTTCAGTGTTGTCAAAATGGGGGGGGGGAGAGTTTGAAAGGAAAAATATATTGGGGGGGTGTAAAACTGACTGATGATTGTTTCAGAAACTCCAAGTTCAACATGTCCTTTTTCACCACCATGGTTCACAAATACCCGGTAAGCCAGGCTTTTTTTTGTTGTTGTTCAATGCTTATTTACTTCCTTCCTTATTAATAGCCTAGTGGTCAGAACATGGCGCTTGCAATCTGACCACCTGGGTTCGATTCCTGGTCAAAGGGATACTTCCTCTCGGAGTTAAAAAAAAAGTCAGCGTTGACATGCTGTTCTTTTATTTTGTTTTATTTTTTTATTTTTTTATTTTTTTTTATTTTTTTTTTTTACTATGTATTAATAGCAGAAATGTGTGCTGTCAAAACCACATATTTTTTTCCATATTAAAAACAGAAATGTGTGCTGTCGTAACGACTTTCTTTTTTACTTATCATAAACAGAAATGTTTGTCCTAACGACATTCTTTTTTTTCCATATCATAAACAGAAATGTTTGTCATAACTACATTCTTTTTTTTCCATATCAAAAACAGAAATGTTTGTCATAACGACATTCTTTTTTTTCCATATCATAAACAGAAATGTTTGTCCTAACGACATTCTTTTTTTTCCATATCAAAAACAGAAATGTTTGTCATAACTACATTCTTTTTTTTCCATATCAAAAACAGAAATGTTTGTCATAACGACATTCTTTTTTTTCCATATCATAAACAGAAATGTTTGTCCTAACGACATTCTTTTTTTTCCATATCAAAAACAGAAATGTTTGTCATAACTACATTCTTTTTTTTCCATATCATAAACAGAAATGTGTGCTGTCATAACTACATTCTTTTTTCCATATCAAAAACAGAAATGTGTGCTGTCGTAACCACTTTCTTTTTTCCATGTAAAAACAGAAATGTGTGTCATAACTACATTCTTTTTTTTCCATATCAAAAACAGAAAAGTGTGCTGTCATAACCACTTTCTTTTTTCCATGTAAAAACAGAAATGTGTGCTGTCATAACTACATTCTTTTTTCCATATCAAAAACAGAAATGTGTGCTGTCATAACTACATTCTTTTTTTTCCATATCAAAAACAGAAATGTGTGCTGTCGTAACCACTTTCTTTTTTCCCTATCAAAAACAGAAAAAATTAATGTTTGTCATAACGACATTCTTTTTTTTCCATATCAAAAACAGAAATGTTTGTCATAACGACATTCTTTTTTTTCCATATCAAAAACAGAAATGTGTGCTGTCATAACTACATTCTTTTTTTTTCCATATCAAAAACAGAAATGTGTGCTGTCATAACGACATTCTTTTTTTTCCATATCAAAAACAGAAATGTGTGCTGTCATAACCACTTTCTTTTTTCCATATCAAAAACAGAAAAGTGTGCTGTCATAACTACATTCTTTTTTTTCCATATCAAAAACAGAAATGTGTGCTGTCGTAACCACTCTCTTTTTTCCATGTAAAAACAGAAATGTGTGCTGTCATAACTACATTCTTTTTTTTCCATGTAAAAACAGAAATGTGTGCTGTCATAACTACATTCTTTTTTCCATATCAAAAACAGAAATGTGTGCTGTCATAACTACATTCTTTTTTTTCCATATCAAAAACAGAAATGTGTGCTGTCATAACGACATTCTTTTTTCCATATCAAAAACAGAAATGTGTGTCATAACTACATTCTTTTTTCCATATCAAAAACAGAAATGTGTGCTGTTATAACCTCATTCTTTTTTTTCCATGTAAAAACAGAAATGTGTGCTGTCGTAACCACTCTCTTTTTTCCATATCAAAAACAGAAATATGTGTCATAACTACATTCTTTTTTTTCCATATCAAAAACAGAAATGTGTGCTGTTATAACCTCATTCTTTCTTTCCATATTAAAGTGATGGGGTGGTAAGTAGATTACCTCCCATGCGATCAGAGCCCTGTCGCAGCGTCATGTTTCTAAATTTACACACCCCTGCGAATTGTGGAACGCTCTGTTTCCTTGGGTGGTGGTTTTAGAGGTCACATCCTAACTGTCAAGCTGTGTGCGCACCCGAGGTATTGTGCAAAGATGGGAGATGAAAGATCTCCACTCTGTGACATTGAAAACAGAGATCTGTGCTGTCATAACCACAAAATCATTTTTTCTTTTCCAGAATGTTTTCTGGCCGCTGGTTTCAACAGTGGTCACCTGCTTGGAAAGCTCCGAGACCAAAGTGCATTCCAAGGTAACATAGGTCCATTTTCTGTATTAGTGCATTCCAAGGTAAGGTCCATTTTCTGTATCAGTGCATTCTAAGGTAACTTAGGTCCACTTTCTGTATTAGTGCATTCCAAGGTAACTTATGTCCATTTTCTGTATTAGTGCACTCCAAGGTAACTTATGTCCATTTTCTGTATTAGTGCACTCCAAGGTAATTTATGTCCATTTTCTGTATTAGTGCATTCCAAGGTAACTTATGTCCATTTTCTGTATTAGTGCACTCCAAGGTAACTTATGTCCATTTTCTGTATTAGTGCACTCCAAGGTAACTTATGTCCATTTTCTGTATCAGTGCATTCCAAGGTAACTTAGGTCCATTTTCTGTATTAGTGCATTCCAAGGTAACTTATGTCCATTTTCTGTATCAGTGCATTCCAAGGTAACTTAGGTCCATTTTCTGTATTAGTGCATTCCAAGGTAACATAGGTCCATTTTCTGTATTAGTGGATTCCAAGGTAACATATGTCCATTTTCTGTATTAGTGCATTCCAAGGTAACATAGGTCCATTTTCTGTATTAGTGGATTCCAAGGTAACTTATGTCCATTTTCTGTATTGGCTGTTAGTGCATTCCAAGGTAAGGTCCATTTTATGTATTGGATGTTTAGTGTTAGTGCATTCCAAGGTAACTTATGTCTGTTTTCTGTTTTGGCTGATAGTGCATTCCAAGGTAAGGTCCATTTTCTGTATTGGCTGTTTGTGCATTCCAAGGTAAGGTCCATTTTCTGTATTAGTGCATTCCAAGGTAAGGTCCATTTTCTGTATTGGCTGTTAGTGCATTCCAAGGTAACTTATGTCCATTTTCTGTATTAGTGCATTCCAAGGTAAGGTCCATTTTCTGTATTGGCTGTTAGTGCATTCCAAGGTAACTTATGTCCATTTTCTGTATTGGCTGTTAGTGCATTCCAAGGTAACTTATGTCCATTTTCTGTATTGGCTGTTTAGTGTTAGTGCATTCCAAGGTAACTTATGTCCATTTTCTGTATTGGCTGTTTAGTGTTAGTGCATTCCAAGGTAACTTATGTCCATTTTCTGTATTGGCTGTTTAGTGTTAGTGCATTCCAAGGTAACTTATGTCCATTTTCTGTATTGGCTGTTTAGTGTTAGTGGATTCCAAGGTAACTTATGTCCATTTTCTGTATTAGTGCATTCCAAGGTAAGGTCCATTTTCTGTATTATCAGTGCAGTAAGTTAAGGTCCATTTTCTGTATTAGTGCAGTAAGGTAAGGTCCATTTTCTGTATTAGTACAATAAGGTAAGGTCCATTTTCTGTATTAGCGCAGTAAAGTAAGGTCCATTTTCTGTATTAGTGCAGTAATGTAAGGTCCATTTTCTGTATTAGTGCATTCCAAGGTAAGGTCCATTTTCTGTATTAGTGCAGTAAGGTGAGGTCCATTTTCTGTATCAGGGCAGTAAGGTAAGGTCCATTTTCTGTATTAGTGCAGTAAGGTCCATTTTCTGTATTAGTGCAGTAAGGTGAGGTCCATTTTCTGTATCAGGGCAGTAAGGTCCATTTTCTGTATCAGGGCAGTAAGGTAAGGTCCATTTTCTGTATTAGTGCAGTAAGGTAAGGTCCATTTTCTGTATTAGTGCAGTAAGGTCCATTTTCTGTATTAGTGCAGTAAGGTAAGGTCCATTTTCTGTATCAGGGCAGTAAGGTAAGGTCCATTTTCTGTATTAGTGCAGTAAGGTACGGTCCTTTTTCTGTATTAGTGCAGTAAGGTCCATTTTCTGTATTAGTGCAGTAAGGTCCATTTTCTGTATTAGTGCAGTAAGGTAAGGTCCTTTTTCTGTATTAGTGCAATAAGGTGAGGTCCATTTTCTGTATAAGTGCAGTAAGGTACGGTCCATTTTCTGTATTAGTGCAGTAAGGTCCATTTTCTGTATTAGTGCAGTAAGGTCCATTTTCTGTATTAGTGCAGTAAGGCAAGGT
>JASPKP010006169.1:0-5000 GCA_030674155.1 Stramonita haemastoma
AAAAGGAGGGGAAAGGGGGAGGGGGAAGAGAGGAGGAGGGGGAGAGAGAAAGAGGAAGAGAGAGACAGAGACAGAGCGAGCAGAGACAGACAGGACGACAGACAGACGAAAAAAAGACAGACAGAAAAACAGACGAGACACACGACACACAGACCCAGACACACACACACACAACACACAAAAGCAGACACAAAAACAACCAACACACACACACACACACACACACACACACACACAAAACAAAACACAACACAGAGGCAGGGGAAAAGAGAGATGGTGTGAGAGCGGTGTCGGGGGGTTTGGGTAGCAGGGAAGCACGCTGCAGGGAAGAATCTCTTTTCAAGGAGGAGAAGGAGAACCCTCATCAGCATGGCCATATAGAATCTCCTGAGGGGACTGGGGGGTGCCAAGCAGCATAGAGTAACCCCAAACCCCTCAGCCTTCATTCATTCATAACCTCCTGTCCTTATATCATTCCTTCCAATTTCCCCTGTAATGAATCCCGCGCCGCATAAATAATCGAAAAATTTTCCCCTGTGAAAGTTTTGGTTTTTTTTTGCCGCTGCTACCGTGCTTACTTCATCCCTATCTTTGCCATGTTATACAGACTGTCCTGCTGTTCGTTCCACAATCCACGGGGGTTGAAAAAAAAGCAAAATTTCCCGAAGATGAATTCGCTACCTTCGTGGGGGTTTAGAAAAAGGTATCGTATAGGAAATCTCAACTTTGGTAAACCAAAGTGTTGGGAAGGGAAAATAAAAAGCGAAAAGAGACATTCATTTTAAAAGTACTTATTCTTAAATATCGAGGATAATGGAATAAGCTTTCATATGCTTTTTTTTTACATCCAGTCCCCGGTGTGTATGCAGTTTTGTCAATTTCATCTGTTCCCACCGGCACACGATGGCCTACTCTTGCGAAAAGCGGAACAGGATTTACGTGTTCGCAAGATGTTCTGCGTGGTTCGCACACTGTGCCTCGGTTTATTGTCTCACCCGAAAGACTCTGAAACCTTAACGTACTGTCATGTGTGTAGATAGCCTTAACCTCGGTCTCCTCTGTCTCTGTCTGTCTCTGTCTCTCTGTCTCGTCTCTGTCTGTCAGTCTGTCTCTCTCTGTCTGTCTGTTGTTTGTCTGTCTTCCATCCAACACTTCTCTCTCCACTCCTATCAAGGCAATTTTTTTTCCTTTACGGGACTATTCAAAAGAGAGTTAGTTGCTTCTGTTCTTCATCTTGTTTGCGCGTTCTTCTTCTTCTTCTCCTCTGGCTCTTCATCGTTTCGCTCGCGGGGATCGCTGGCTTGCTTGCTTGCCCGTTCCATGATTTTTGTGTCCCCTTTTTCCCCCATCCCTTTTGGCCCAGGGCCCCTGGGATGATGGGTGATAACAGTCAGGTGTGTGGCCATGCAGTGTCAATCATTGCAGATGAATGAAGTATGGATTGGATGGTGGGGTGGGGGGGGTGGGGGGGTGGAGGGTCGGGGGGGTAGAAGGTGTGTGGTTATATGAATGTTTCAGATTTTGGGGGGGATATGTGAAAAAGGGGGTGTTGATATATCATGTTACGCACACACATACACTGTCCATACACACATATGAACACACACAACACACGCACGCGCGGCGCGCGGTGGTGTGTGAGTTGTGTGTAGTAGAAAGGGGGTGGTGGTGGTGGTGGTAGCAGTTAGTAGTGTAGTATTTAATTAGTAGTAGATAGTAGTAGTAGTTAGTATAGTAGTTGTTTGTAGTAGTAGTGTAGTATCTTGACATCTGTATGAATCTTTCGAGGATAATTTCTTCAAACACACTTTACCACGTAGCTCCAATTTGAAAAAACTGTCTTTTTTGCTGATTAACTCCTGGATTATTCAAGGAGCCTGTTTTAATAGTCGGTAACCTTTCAAGGACAAAGGAATTGCAATTTGTGGATTACTGTCTTTGTTGCACCTTTTTTAGCACTCTACACCCACTCATTTTGAATATACTGGAGTCCTATATGTAAGGATTCCAACAAAGGTGAAATTTAGACCCTCTTTGGTTAATAAGGTTTATCGTACACTTGATATCTAATTGATTCTAGAAACTTTCTTATAATGGAAAGAATTCATAGCTTATAAGGCGACTTAAAAATCAAACAAAGTAGTACAGATAGAAGAAACTGGAAGATCTAAAATATAGGTCAAAGCCTTAAAATTGCAATGGTTCGCTGTGAATACTTTTATATTACCAACTAGTATAACTTTTCAACGTCAGAGATGGTTCACGAAAGCTGAACCTGCTTGTTGATTGTTAAAAGGGGAGCCATCTGTATTTAGATCAATATGCATCTGGCATTGCTGCCTATAATGGATTATTTATTCTTTTTCTTCTGTGTAATCGATATCAAAGTGTGCTTGATTCTTCCAAATGGGAAAAGTTTGAAAAAACCCCCCCTGCAAATCGAGTCATTTTGATTGATTCCAGAAGCACATATGGATCTGACACGTAGGTACCAATTGATGTTTAAGGGCGTTTGTGCGTTCGTTTGGAAAAATCTCTTTTGGATCTAATTTTTATCTCTTCCGAAGCAAAGTTGTCAGGGTTGGCTTTTAGTACAACTTGGCCCATGCAAGTTGTGTGTGTGTATGTTGTGTTTTTGTGTGTGGTGTGTGTTTGTGTGTGTGTGTGCGGTGTGTGTGTGTGTGTGTGTGAGAGAGGAGAGGAGAGGGAGGGAGAGGAAAAGAGGAGACGAGAGAGTGAGAGCGAGAGAGAGGAGATAGAGAAAGAGAGAGAGAGGGGAAGAGGGGGAGGAGAGAGAGGGAGAGAGAGAAGAGAGAAGAGGGGGGAGAGAGAGAGGCGTGCGTGGGATGCGTGTGCGGTGTGTTTTGTATGTGTGTGTTCTGCAGTGTATTGTTTTGGTGGTTTTAATTGTTTATTTTTTTTTGTTATGGTTGTTGTAACAATTTTTTTTGGGAGATTATTAAAACAATGGGACGGATAGTTAGTCTAGTAGTCAGAACATTGTGTGGCAATTCATGACCCGGGTTTTAATAATTCCCCTTTGAGGGGATTTTTCTTTGGATTAACATCAGTGCTGACTCCAGTTCCCCAAAAATCCTTGGTAAGACTATAAACCAGGCCCTGTCTGCGAAAACACAGAGAACATCTTGCGCACACGTTATATCTTGTTCCACTTTAGGCCATTGTGTGCCCATGGGAACAAATGACAAAGTTTACAAAATGCATATACACAGGGATGAATGTGAAAAAGCCACGAGTTCTTATTCCATTATCCTCGATTAATAGAAAAAAGAATAAATAAATCGATCAAAATGAAAAAAAAAGACACAGACACAGACACACACACACACTACACCACACACACCACACACACACACACCACACACACACACACACCACACACAACACACCCACACACACCACACACCAACACACACGGTGAGGAGAGGAGAGATGTTCCTACAGAAATCCCTGCATGTCCAGACTTGCAAATCAGAGGGGAAGCACTGATGCCGTGTTGCCCTCAGGGCCCCACATCAATCACAGTCTCCACACTCTGCACAACCCCGCCCCCCCCCTTCACTCTACATCTATTACCTCATCTGCTTTCCCCACACCAGCACTGCATTGTTGGCACACCCACCCTACAAAGTGCCCCCCCCCCCCCCCCCCCCTGGACAAAACTGCCCTAATACTTTTACACAAACGCCACACACATATACATACTACACACACATGCATACCACACACACACTTACACACAACATATGCACACACACAGACACACACACACACAGACACACACACAAAAACACACACAAACACACGCGCGAGTGCATAGGCCGCCAACCAGCTGTCTCCAGGCATCTCGGCTCTGGGCTAGGCGTTCCAGTTGTCCCCACGTCTTGCCCATCTTTTTGCATCTGCATCCAGATCCCGGCCGCCAGGTATACACACATGAAGTCACATCAATTTTGTTGCTAAACCTGATCTGCTGCCTGTAGAAATGGATACAACCATTCCCTAAATGGTAGCTGTGCTAGTCCTCAAACTGAACAGAGAGAGAGGGAGGAGAAAAGAGAGAGAGAGAGAGAGAGAGAGAGAGAGAGAGAGAGAGAGAGAGAGGGAGAGAGAGAAGAGAGAGAGAGAGAGGAGAGAGAGACAGAGACAGAGACAGAGGGAGAGAGAGAGACAGAGACAGACAGACAGAGACAGAGACAGAGAGACAGAGACAGAGACAGAGAGAGACAGAGACAGACAGACAGAGACCAGACAGACAGAGACAGACAGACAGAGACAGACAGAGACAGAGACAGAGACAGAGACAGCGAGAAAGACAATGACAATGACAATGGTTTATTTGCGATAAGCTTCACGCAATTCACACGGGACAGAGGGATGGGGACTGGGCACAAACACACGAAATTGGGAAGAAAATACACTGTCAATGACAGCCCCAAATGAACAACATGGCGTGGGAATTCACAACATGGGTTTGCACTAATGGAATAACTACAACTGTGATACAAATTATCATTAGATTCTATTCAATTGTTTATGGTTATACTTACATTAGACATCATCTCTCATGACACAATTTCAGACTGTCATTGGTCATCATTGGAGCAACTATGATACATCTCTACAAACAAATTCTTCTCTAACAGGTTTGAAAGTTGTTGTCATTTGATTTAGCTTACTCGAAAGATTGTCCATTCTATTGTTAAAGTGGTCATTTGATTTCTTTTAAGCTGTTCAAAATATCCCTTAACATGGTTTCTTCAGTCTCACATGTCTGCCCTTCAATAGATCTCACCATATTTTGCCTCACTCTCTGCACATTCAGAACCAGACACGCTCACTTCTTCCTCACCATCCTCTTTTTCTCTCTCACACATCTCCTCTGCCCTTACTTCTGCACTCATGTCATCATCATCATCACATTCCTTCCCTCCATTCCCAACTTCACCACACACCTGATCACTTTCTATATTGTCAAA
>JASPKP010006170.1:0-12500 GCA_030674155.1 Stramonita haemastoma
ATAGTTTTGAACGTACTTTAAAAGCGGCCAACCTTTTTAAATAATTTTTACCCAAAAATTTTCCCCTTTCTTTGTTCTGTATTTCGTTTTTTTTTCCCGGGCCCCCGTTTTGGGTATGTGCATACTAAAAAAGCAGGGCCCAAAACACAAAAGACCCGAGTTTGTTAAAAATTTAAGAAAAAAAAAATGCGAAAAGGGGTTTAAGGGGGGTTGATGCATCTTTGTTAGGGCTTCCCAAAAAAAACGTTGGGGGGCCAAAAAAATTCATTTCAAAAATTTTTTTAAAATAAATGCAAAATTTTAAAAAATTTATTTGCCGTTCTTCTTCTTCTTCATCTTTTTCTTCTTTCTTCTTTCTTCTTCCCTTTTTTTCTTCCTTCTTCTTCTTCTTCTTCTTCTTCTTCTTCTTTTTTTTTCCCCTGCTCCTTTTTCGTCGTCAACATTGTCCCTCGGTTTTTCTCGTCCTTGGAAGAGAAGAGAGAGAGAGAGGAGAGAGAGAAGAAAAGGGGGAGAGAGAGAGAAAGGAAAAGGGGAAAAGAGAGAGAGAGAGAAGGGAGAAGGGGGAGGGGAGAGAAAACCACCCCGCCAAAACTTAGACGGACACAGACCAAAAGACACTTTTTCTTTGAGCCATAAACGTGGGCATAGTGTTTATGAAAACACTTTTTGCACATAACTCCCCCCACCCTCTTTCTTTTCCCCGTGTCTTTTATACCTAAAACACCAATTTCCTTTTTAAAAAATATTTTCTCAAAAAAGACCACATTTCATGCAGAAAAAAACAGGAAAAAAGAGAAAACAGACCCGAGAGACGGGACAGAGGGGCCCGGGGAGACACCGCAATAAAACGGGCTCAAACCCCCAGAAACAGCTAAAAGCGAAAGGGGCCCGAAGAAAAAGGGGGAGTTTAGGAAGATACAGGAAAGGGCAAGGGGAAAAAAAAAGGGGAAGGGGGTGGGGGGAAAAGGGGTGGTGGTGGTGGGGGGTAAAAAAAGGTTGCAAAAAACTTTGGCCTCAGGGCGGGGAAAAAAAGGTTGTAAATGTTTCCCCATTTGATTTGGGCCCCCCAATTCACCCTCAGTCTCTGAATATCCCATCAAAAACCTCCCCCCTACCCCCCCCCCCCCCCCCCCCCCCCACTTTCCTTAACCCCCTTTTCCCCTTTGCTACCCCCCAAGCCCCCCCCTACCCACTCTCCTCTCCCCTCCTCTTTCTTTCTCTAAACCCTCCCCCCTCTCTCTCTCCCCTCCCTCTCTCCCCCCCTCCCTCTCTCTCTCTCTCTCCCCCTCCCCCCCTCTCTCCCCCCCCCCTCTCCCCCCCATCCCTCCCTCTCTCTCCCTCCCCTCCCCTCCCTTTTCTCCCCCCCCTCTCCCCCTCCCCCTCCCCCCAATCCCCACCTCCCCTCTCTCTCTCTCCCCTTTTCCCCCTCTCTCCCCCCCTCCCCCCCTCCCCCTCTCTCACCCCCTCCCCTCTCTCTCCTCTCCCCTCGCTCTCTCACTCTCTCTCTCCTCCCCCCACCCCCCTTTCCCATCACTGAGACTATGAGATACGGGAAACGGGGTAAAGTGAAAGACAAAAAAAGCCAAAAAAAAAGCGAAAAGAAAAAGAAGAGGAAGAGGGAAAAAAAAAAATCGTGAAGGAAGAAAAGAAGAAGAAGAAGAAGAAGAAGAAAAAGAAGAAGAAAAAAGAAAAAAGAAGAAGAAGAAGAAAAGAAGAAGAAAAATTGAGAAGAAGAAAAAATTAAAGAAGAAGAAGAATTGAGAAAAAAAAGAAGGGGAAAGGAAAAAAGAAAAATTTGGGCAAAAAAAGAAGAATTCAAAGAAGAAGAAAAATTGTGAAAAAACGGGCGAAGAAAAAAAATGCAAACAAGGGGAAAAAATTTTGTGAAAGAGAAGAAATTACAAAGAAAAAGGGAAGAAGAAGGGGAAAGAAGAATTGCGAAGAAGAACTACAAAAAATTTGGGGCGAAAAAAAGAAGAATTGCAAAGAAAAAACTACAAAGAATTACGAAGAAGAAAATTCCCAAAGGGAAGTAAAAGAAGAAAAGGGCCCAAAAGAACTAGAAAAGAAGAAATGCGAATAAAAAAAATTTGCGAAGAAGAAAATTGAAAAATAGAACAAAGAAATAAGAGAAAAAAAGGGGAAAGGGTCCCGAAAAAAAAATTGGGCAAAGAAGAAAAAAAAAAATTTTTGGAAAGGGAAATTTGGCAAAAATTTGGGCGAAAAAAGAAAGAAAAAAAAAAAATTTTAGCAAAAAAGAAGAATTCCCGAAAAAAAAGAAACAAAGGGAAGAAGAATTGAAAAAAAAAAGAAGAACTAAAAAAGAGGACAAATGAAAAAACCAAAAAAAAAGATTTGAAACCAAAACGGGAATTAGGCTAAAAAAAAAAAAAATTGCAGAGAAAAAACAAATGCGAAAAAGAAGAACGCAAAGAACTTGGAAGAAGAATAAGAATTTGGGCCCCAAAAACTTGAGGCCCAAAGAGGGGGACCAAAAGAAGTGCGGGTAACCGCCTACAACTTCTCAATCAATTTAAAACGACATAATTAACAGAGATTTTAATAAAAGTAAAAAAAAAATAAAAAATCCTAGAAAGCAATGTCTTTTATTTACAGCCTTTTAGGGGAAATTTTTTTTTTTTTAAAAATAAAAAACCATAGGGCCCTTTGGGCCCAAACCTGACAAAGGGGTTTTCCCGGGTCCTTTGGGTGAGCCTTCAACAAGGAAACCCGGGGGTTTAATTTAAACTCCCCCCTGCTTTTTGGGGGACCTTACAGCAAAACACTCTTCAGAAAACAAAAATGTCCCAAAAAAAATTCATAACAAACAAAATTTTTTTGAAAGCCTTTGGCCTTTAGAAAAAACCATCAAAAGACGACCCAAAAAAAAGGGGGAAAGAAAAAAAAGGTTTTTAAAAAAAATTTTTCCACGAACCCCAAAAAAAGAATAGAACAGTAAACACCCCCGGAAAACGTGTGGGCCATAGTTTTTGGGGGTCCTAAAGGGAAAGGGGTGCAAGGGAGGGCCCCTTAAAAAATTTTTTAAAACCGCCAAGTGGTCAGGGCTTAGGGTAATGAAAAAACCCCAAAAAAAGCCAAAAAACTGAAAAACAACACAGTTTAGAGAATTAAGGAAATAAAGTATAAAAAAGTTTCCCACACTTGGATCACAAGAAAAAAGGGCCCCCCCTTGGGCCACAAAAAAATAAGTATTGAGGAAAAGAAATGAAAGGGAAAAAAAAGGCAGGGAGCCCCCTTACCCAAATCAAACTTTTCAACTCTCAAAAGAAAAAGACCGAGTTACACCCGCGCGCGCCGCACAAACACACCCATACAATCAAAGTAGTTTTTTTAAAAGTATTGACCCAAACATTTTTTTTCGGGAATTGATGGGTTGTGAAAAAGCAAAACCCAAGCTTTTCAATGTAAAAAAAGTTTAAATTTAAAAAAAAATGACTTTTACTCGCTCTCCTCACCCACACACATCCCACCAAGGAAACGAAACCCCGCACAACACAAAAAAGGGATAAAACAAATAATTGTTTATGTTATTTTAAGGGTATTTTAAAATATACGTGTATAAAACTATCTAATTTGTATGAAAGGGTAAATGCGACTTTCCCCACCCGGCACTTCCATCCCCCCCCCCCCCCCCAAAAAATTTTTTTTCCCCCCCCAAAATTTTCAATGCTTTTAAAGCAGAAAAGGGCCCCCAAACAACTAGCTCAAAAGTCAACGACTACAAAACATTATCCACGGTTTTGGGCACTTTAAAAATAGGGAAACCTAAAGCACGCAGGTGGTCTTTTTACCCCGCCCAAGCACAGGAGTACTTTTCCTCAACCACTCAAAAAGCCCACAAACTTTGAAAAAAGGGTTTTTTGGGTACATTTGCGCCCCAAAGGCATTTACCTGCCTCCCCCTTTTTCCCCAGAAGATGAACACAAAAATGTGTCGAGGGCTCTAGACATTTACCCAAAAAAAACCTAAAATTAAAACTTGGGGTCACCCGCTTTCTTACTTTCAGACAAAATGGTTTTGGGTTAGTGATGGCTTCCCGGTATGGAAGTAAGGTGCATGCAGGGTATATAGAAAAAGAAAAGACAAACAGGGCGGACCGGGCAGACGACAGATATAAAAAAATAGACATGCAGCAGGGGAGGCAGGGGGGAAAAACAACATACATAAAACATACATACATACAATTTCATACATACATAAAATACATACCATACAAACATACATACATAACAACCCTACATACATACATACCCCCCATACAAAACATACATACATACATACAACATCCCAAAACCTACAAACATACATACATACATACCCTACATATACACAAACATACATACACACAACCCAAAAAACAAACCCTACATACTACATACTAAAATCATACAAAAACAGACACACATACATACAACATACAAACATACATACTACATACATACATACATACTACATACAAAAATACAAAACACACACACACACACAAACATACAAACATACATACAAACATACCCTACATACATACATACATACATACAAAACATAAAATACATACATACATTACAAAACATAAAATACAAACAAAAATAAAATACATACATACATACTACAAACATACATACTTTCAAACCAATACATACAAACATAAAATACAAAAAACAGAACCCGACAACCGAAAAGGGATAGAGCACATTCAAGCCCGGGTGCAAACACCGGTTTTCCCTTTCTTTTGAGATCCTCGTTTCAGGGAGACAATTTTTTCTCCCATGGGAAAAAATCGCGCCGAAGCCCTCTCTGAACTGCCTCCCAACCCTTTTCAATGGAGGGGGGGGGCCCAGGACTTTTTAGTACATCCCAAGGGCACCTTTGGAAAATTTTGGGCAACTACTTTGGGTGAAAATTTCCCATTTATTAACCTCGCTTTTTATGTCTTCTTTTTTTTGGGGGGGGGTAGGGGTAGAAGGGGTAATAAAAATAAAAAAAATAATAATAAAAAAAAATAATAATAATAAAAAAAAATAAAATAATAAAAAATAATAAAAAAAATAATAAAAAAAATAAAAAAAAAATAATAATAATAATAAAAAAATATGAAGAGATAAAAAGATAAGATAATAAAAATAAAAAAAAATAATAAAAAAAAAATAAAAAATAATTAAAAAACAAATAATTATAATAAAAATAATAAAAAAATTTAAAAAAAATAATAATAAAGTAAAGATTTTTTCTCAGCACTAAATTTTTGTTTTAAACAAACCAATCAAAATGCTTTGCATTGAAAACATTTGAAAACACTTAAAATTCTTTTCAAAAAATAAAAGCCTTTTCTTTTTTTTCTCTTTGTTTCCTTTTTTTTTTTTGTTTTGTTTTTTCGCTCCCTTTCTTAGGAAAAATTTTTTTGGGAGTTTTCCTTGAAAATTTGGTGAGGGTAAAATTTTTTGAAAATTGCAAAAGTTTTAAAAACGTCCATTTTGTTGTGTTTTGTGTCGTGTTTTCTAGGGTTGGTGTTTTTTTTTTATCATTTCAGGGATTTTGAAAAAAAAAAAACTTTCTTCACATTGGGGTTTGGGGCTTTTGGGGTACTAAAAAAACCAAAGAAGCGGAAAAGCTGGCGTCTCATTACAGGGCCCTTAAAAGGAGGTATTTTTGGGGGGCCAAAAAAACCCCTTTGGCCCAAACAACATCGCAAAAACTTTTTTTTTTTTCTTTCCTATCAAGGATTATTAAAAAAAAAATAATGATTAAAATTTTATCTATGAAATATAACAAATTTTTGTGGTTACACTTTTTTAAAAATCCAATTAAAAAAAAAATTTCTTTTTTAAAAACCCCGCGACCACAGACCCCAAATTGGAAAACTGTCCCCAAAGGGGTTAAAAAAACGAAAACACAAGGGTTTAAAAATGAAATCTAAATTTTTTTTGACAAAGTCCAAAAAACAACAACAAAAAAAATTCCAGTCCTTCCTTGTCTAAATGCTCTGGCTAGCCAAATATAACAAAGGCCCCACAAGGGCAACCAACCGAAGTTTGGGGAAAAACACAAGAGAGTAAACCCTGACAAAAACCGAAAACGAAAACCCTGGGAGGGGAAAGAAGCTGGGAGCATCAATTTAAAACCCCTTTAGCCTCTGAAGCCGAGAAGTCATCTCTTCCGCCCGGGCTCCCTGGGGTGTACATTATTGTGTGGGGCTGGCAAAAAAAGGGGGGGCCTGAAAAAACCGACAGGGTCGCCGAACCCCTCCCCTCAAAAAAGCGAAAGGACGACGAGCGAGCTGGCTGACTGGAAAAGAGCGCTGGCAAGTTTGAGTACTTTTCTTGTGGTGGTTTATTTTTTAGTAAAGGGGGGGGGGATAACCCCATTTGGGTTAAAAAAATTGCGCCTTTCAATCTGAAGCCCGGGGTTTGAACCCTTTTAAGGGGGGCTTTCCCCCCTTTCGGGTTTTTAAACATCATTTCGGGCCTCCCCTCTAAAAAACCCAAAAACCCCCTTTCCCAAGAGTTTTTTAAACCAAAGGGCCCCTGTGTGCGAACCCCGGGGGGAAGAAAAATTTTTGCCCCCCACGAAAAAAACATTTCCCAAAATTTTTTTAAAGGGGGGCCCTTTTGTGTGGGGGGGAAATTTATGACAAAAAATTTCCCCAAGTTTTCCCTTACCCCCCGGGGGAAAATTGGGGAAAAAAAAAAAAGGGAACAAAGACCTTAAACCATTATCCCCATATAAAAAAAAAAAAATCAACCCAAATAAAAAAGAAAACCCAGCAACGAAAAACAGCATAACAAAAAGACAACAACAACCCCCAACAAAGCAACAACAACAATAATTGTAGTATGTAACACTAGCAGTAAAAAAACCCCATCTATAAAAACCCAAAAAAAACAATCACAGATTATCACGTGCTGCAAAATTTTGGAAAATCAAAGACCAGGTATCCCCGAATACTGTCACCACAGCCCCCAAAATCAAAAAATGAAAATGATCATACAAAAAAAACAACAGTCATAATTTTTCCCAAAAACACACGCATGAAATCTAAAATAAATGTCCATTCCCCTTTTTTAAAACCCAAATGTGTTTGCAAGATATAGCGTAATAAAATTTTTTCCATGTAGGGATATGTTTGATATAAAAATGAAGATGATGATAAAAAAAGATATGATAAATGAGGGAATGAGATGATATGATGAGAAAATGAGATGATGAGGGAGTAAAAACTGGCCTCCTCCCACATACTCCACAGCCGACCCCCCCCCCCCCCCCCCCCCAAAAATTCCCTCCACCCCATCCCACCCTCCCCCAACCCCCGGTTTTCCTTTTTTTCCCCCATCTGTTGGCAATGCCTAGAAGTCTACCATCTCGAAAATTTAAAATAGATTGATACCTCTGAAAAAACCACATGAGATGTTTTAAAAACCCCAATTTGGCTCAGGATAAAAAATTTTTCATTAGTAGGAAG
This sequence comes from Stramonita haemastoma, assembly GCA_030674155.1. Lineage (NCBI taxonomy): Eukaryota > Metazoa > Mollusca > Gastropoda > Neogastropoda > Muricidae > Stramonita > Stramonita haemastoma. The sequence goes on from JASPKP010006170.1 coordinate 7,478, forward strand.
ATAATTGGATTGAAAATCTGCTCCCCCTTTTGGTGCCATGCCTCAATGAACCCGGGGTTTTGTCTATCCCAAATCAAGAAAAACCCCTACACCGGGGACGGGGAAAACCCCCAAAAACACTGTGAAAACCACTTTTTTGGGGTGACTTGCGGGGTTTTTTTCAGCTTTTCCCTTAGTTTAAAACCACCCACCTGGGGGAATCAACCAGAATATTATGTACTTTTTGTCCTAACCTTGCTAAAAGAGGCAGTCAGGTTTCCCAAAATTAAAGGGGGTATTTTCTTTTTTTCTAAGCAGTGGAGTTTCCGGGTATCAAAATTTTTAAACTTATTTGTGTATGGATGAAAAACAATCGCAAAAATAACAGCAAGTTAATGTAGGACCAGAATCGCATCAATAACTACAAGTTTGGGGGGTTTTGCCTTTATTGGAAAAAAGGTGAGGTGAGAAAGGGGGGGGGGGGTTGCCCTTTCAGTTACAACCTATGTGAAAGTCTTGTAATCTGTGTCCCCCTTTTCTTTGTTTTTTAGGGTTTTTTTTCCCATTTTGTGTGTTGTAAAAGTGTGTGTGTGGTTTGTGGGGGCTGCCCGGGGTGTGGGAGCTTTTTGGGGGGCGGTGTGTGCGTGGGTTGTGTGTGTGGGGTGTGTGTGTGTGTGGGGTTGTTGTGTTTTGTTTTGGGGTTGTGTGTGGGGTGTCTGTGAGTGCGCCACTTACATAAGATGATGTGGGTTTGTGTGGTGGGTGGGGGGGGGGAAAAAGCCTGCAGGGCTTTCTGAAACAACGAAAGGAAATTCAGTCAATTTTCCCCTAAATCTCTCCTAGATGCACTTGCAGAACTGAGTACATGGTTTCCTTCCCCCCCTCGCTTTTGTCTGTCTGTTTGTCGGGATGTCTGTCTGTATGTCTGTTTGTCTGTCCCCAAAAGGGTACAACCTTACACAACCTCCCAAGGGAGACTGTTTAGCCCATAGGCCAACATGATACAGAAGAAAAATCATTAGCCACACACTTTTCACAGTGACAAAAAAGGGGGGTTCTGCACTTACCTCCGGAAGACTTTTGGCCCAAAAGCACAGGTGGGGTAGGTCAGGCAGAAAACCTTTTACCGATTTGTTTTTTTTGTGAAATAATTTTTTCAAAACATACTTTTGTATTTTAAATTTTAAAGCTTTTTTATGATGGAGATAAAGTAAAATACAAATACCAAGAAACCCTTTTGTAGGAAACAAGGGAAAAAGGGAAAAAGAAATGAAAGCATCCCCTCCTTTAATCAATAACAGGAAAAAAAGACACAAAAAGAAAAAAAACCCAATCATCCGGGGGAATATTCATGGGAGAAAACCCCTTTCCCCCCCCCCCCCCCCGCCCCCCCAAAAAAAATTCCCTTTCAAAAAACACTCCCTTTCGGGAAATTTTAAAATAAAAAAAGGGGCTTAAAAAAATGAAAAGCTCATAAACAGTAGAAAAAGGACAGAGAAAACAGAACACGAGCCATATTTAAAAACCCCTTTCCTTTTTTTTTTCCCCGGGCCCCCCTTTTTGTGATAATTATGGGATATCATCTTTTCCCCAAAAAAATCCACCCAAAAAAAAATTTTTAAAACAGAAAGCAAAAATTTTTTAAAAAAAATGAAATCGTAGAAAAAAAACGCTATAAACAAAAAAACAAACCCCTTTTAAATGCAAAGGTTTTCGTCAGTGAATGAGTAAGCAGAGTGGCCAAATATAAACTGCTTTGGTCGACTTGTCTTTATCCTGATCCAGAAAAGCCCTTACAAAGGTATCATTTTTCATGTAAGGATAATTACTCAAAGTCAGAGTAGGGGTGCATGGGGTGATAGGTTTTTAAAAATTGCCATGGCACGCAAACATTTTTATTCCAGATGTACTTATGATTTCAAAAGGTGATTTTTGGGGGGTTTTTCTGATATTTCAAAGAGCAAAAGTTAGAGAACACTGACCCCCCCCCCCCCCAAACAAACTAACAACAAGCAAACAAAAACAAGAAAAAAACCAACAAAACAAACAAACAAAAATCCTTTTCTTCGTCGAAACAAGCAATAAATAACTGAATTTTTATAGCCTCTAAATCACAAACCATTGCCAAGTGACATTATTGTTTTTTTTTTTTTTTTTAATAAAACAACTCTTGCAAGCAGCGCATTTTGGGGAAGGAAACAAAAAAACCACCCTAACTAAATCAAAAAAACCAAAACACTAGGGCCCAAAAAGCCACGGGAAAATAGCGAAACCTACCCAAACCAAAAAAAAAGAAAGAACAAAGAAAAAATGTAATCCGCGCCGCGCGCCGCGCCACACCCAAACCCACACCCACACACACACCCACACAAAACACACACACACACACACACACACCCCCCCACAAAAACACATACACCGGGCGCGTATAAAAGAAAGATACAAACAAACAAAATACTCAAAGCAACCTAAAACACACACCCAAGTCACACACCACACACTCACCACATACATACCACACAAAAAAAAACCCCCCACACACACAAAAACACACCACACACACACACACACACAATACACACACACACACACACACAAAAAAAAACGCCCCCCCCACACACACACACACACCCCCAAACACACAAAACAAACAACACACACACACACACAACACAAGAAAGAGGAGAGAGAGAGAGAAAAGAGAGAAGAGAGGAGAAGAAGAGAGAGAGAGAGAAAGGAGAGAGAGAAAACAGCAGACAGACAACAAAACAGCAGCAGACAGAACAGACGACAGACAACAGACAGACAGAAAAAACCCCCCGAAGAAAAAAAAAGGAGAGGAGAGAAAAGAGAAAAGAGAAAGAGAGGAGAGGAGAGAGAGGGAGGAAGAAAAGAGAGAGAAGAAAGAAGAAAAGAAACAAGGGGCGACAGAGAATTTTTTCCCATTAACCAAAAACAAACCAAAATTGCCCCAAAGGCAACTACAAGATTTGGCTCCATTTTCCCATACTTAGGCCCCAAAATGGAAAAGGTCAATATTGTTTTTTCCCCCCAAAAAAATTCGGCTTTACAAAAGGGGAAAGGGTATGGGTTTTGTAACGCTATCGCTTACCAAAAGGCCGGGCTGCGGGGGTTCGGATTTATTTTTCCAACGAGGTGAATTTATGTTTTTTGATCGTCGCCCTTGCAACCACCAGTATACAAAACATCAAAAAACAAAAAACAACATCGCTTCCTTTCCTCTTTTTTTCCCCTCTCCCCCCTTCTCCCCGCTCTTCTACACACTTCTAAACACTCCCCTTTCCCTCTTTTCTTTGATTGAAAGCCTGACAAAAAAACCTAAAAAATTCCTAAAATCATCACAAAAAAAAATTTATTCCATCGAAAATTTGGAATCAGTATAAAACCTACCTGCTTTTTTAAAAAAAAAAAAAAAAAAAAAAAAAAACTGAAAATTTATACTTCCTGACTTGGGAAGAGGTGGAAAAAAAAAAAAGTATGAAAAAGAGAAAAAAATAGACACAGGACAGACGACAGACAGACAGACAAAGCAGACAGGGGGCAGACAAAAGGGGGAAGGACTTTAATTGAGGGGCCTTTTTTTCCTCCCCCAAAATATTTTTAAAAATTTTAAAAAAAAAAAAAAAAAAAAAAAAAAGACTCACTGGGTTTGGGGAAAAATAATAAAAAAATTTGACTCTTTTATAAAACCCTTTTTTTTTTTGGGGGGGGACCCGGAATGGATGAGGTTTTTCGTTGCTTTAAAAAATTAAATACATTTTTTATTGTGGAAAAATTAAATTTTTTTCCCTTTTTTTTGGGTTTTTTGTTTTGTTAGATACAAAAGGGACTTTATTAGGTCAAACCCCAGCTGAACGAAGGTGAGTTTCCCCTGCTTCTATCGTCTGTCTGCCTACTGCCTTTTATTTGTCTTTTTGGGGGGGTTGTGTTTTTTTCTGCCCTCTCCCTCCCCCTCTCCCCTCTCCATCTCTCTCCCCTCCCCCTTTTCCCCCCCTCTCCCTCTCTCCCCCTCTCTCTCTCCTCCTCCCTCCTCCTTCTCTCTCTCCCTCCTCCCCTCTCCTCTGCCCGCTTAACTATACATTTAATTTTTGTGTTGAAATTTTTCTTTTTTTGTTTTGTTTTATGAGATACAGGACTTTATTTTCGCGTGCGTAACTAGCTGACCTGAAGGTGAGTTTCTTGTCTGTCTGTCTGTCTGTCTGTCTGTCTGTCGCCTATCTGTCTGCCTATCTGTGTGTGTTGGTGCGATGTACCTGTGCATGTGTGTGTGCGGCGCGCGAGTGTGTGTGTGTGTTGTGACTGTGCACGTGACCTGGTTTTGATTGCATACACGTGCGTGAAATATAAAAAACCAGACATGCAGACAGACGAACAGACGGAGATCTAGAGGAACCTTGAGGCAAAAACGATGACTATATTAGTTTGGTGACCAAATACGATAAAAAAAAATAGCAGCTTCTGCGCCATGCGCCAGGTGTCAATTGTAATCCCCAGTTTCAGTGTGACTCCAGCTGATAAACCTCTAATTCCAATGTCTGCATATTTGCATCTTCTTTTGGCCTGAACTGATTGATGCGCAACTTTATTATTGTGCAAGCACTTAGACTGCTTGCGTGCATATACGATGATGTATCGCTCTGTGTTTTATGATTATGGGTGTGGTGTGTGTGTGTGTGTGTGTGTGTGTGTGTGTGTGTGTGTGTGTGTGTGTGTTGTGTGTGTGGTGTGTGGTGTGTGAGGTGGTGTGGTGAGTGTGTGTAGTGTGTATGAGTGTTGGTGTGGTGTGAGTGTGGAGTGTGTGAGTGTGTGAGTGTGTGAGTGTGTGTGTAAGTGTGTGTGTAAGTGTGTGTGTGTGGTGAGTGTGTGTGTGTGTTGTTGTTGTTTTGTTCTTCGGTTTAACGTCCTTCCACAAATAGTGATATCAGACAAAGAAGTGTGTGTGTTGTGTGTGGTGTGTGTGTGTGTGTGTGTGTGGTGTGTGTGTGTGTGTGTGTGTGTGTGTGTTGTGTGTGTGTAGAGAGAT
>JASPKP010006172.1:0-5000 GCA_030674155.1 Stramonita haemastoma
GAGAGAGAGAGAGAGAGAGAATGAATGAATGAATGAATGAATGAATGAATAATCTTATTTTTCAAGGGTTACAGAGTAAGCATTACATACTGTTTTTCACCCGGCCCTTGCCGGGTGAAAAATACATATATATGAATACATATATTATATATATATATATAGAGAGAGAGAGAGAGAGAGAGGAGAGAGAGAGAGAGAGAGAGAGAGAGGAGAGAGAGAGAGAGAGAGAGAGAGATTATGACAGAATACATATATATGTACATATTATATATATATATGTATATGTATATATATATATATATATATATATATATATATATATAGAATATATAGAATATATATATATATTCTGTTGTAGGCTATTCCACCTGCATACACAGTGACAAAAGTAGGTCTAGCACCTAGCCTCCCCTCCACCCTCCCTCTTCCACCATCTCCTAGTGGAGGCTAATTGCTGTTGGCAGAATGTACACTGACCTGTGGTCCTGGCGGCCTGTGTTGATGAAAGGTGATAGCCTAAACACACGCAGGCCTGGAGAAAGGGTGGACTGTTAGAGAGAGGATGCTGTTTACACTGACATCACCCTTTCCTGCAGCCTGGCCCTCCTCCTCCACATCTGCTGTCTATCAGCTCTGTCTCCTCCCCAGCACTGATGATGACAGCCTAATAAGCCTATAAGATAGGAAAGGGCTCTTCAAAACTTAACTCTCTCTCTCTCTCTCTCTCTCTCAAAATACTTTGCCTTGTCCTCTCTCTCTCTCTCTCTCTCTCTCTCTCCCCCCCCCCCCCCATCCTTTGAGAACCTTGTGCTAAGGTACAGTTGGCGGAGGAGGTGTGTCCATGCAGTTCGTCCCTCGGAGGTACGAGGTACGTTAGGCCTAGCCCCCCACCCCTCAGTAAAAAAAAACAACCTATCTTAGGCCTAGGCTAGGCCTATTTAATTCCTCTCTTCTCTCCTTCGCTTTACACTGTCAGATGTGTCTGGGAAAAATAAAGGCGTGTCCTTTCCAGCTCCTCCCGTGGGCCGCAGGCTAGGCCTACAGCTTGGTCTGTAGGGTTAGGCTAGGCTATCTCCGTGGGCCACTCTTTCTTCCTCAGGTCGCTGAATAGCGTAACCTCTGAAGAATGCTCGCCTGTCTGGTTTTCTTTAGGCCCTAGGCTAGCCTACCACGGGCACACAGGGGAGAAGGAGGAGTTTCAGCTTTGTGGATATATATATGGTGGTTTAGTCTGTTGTAAGTTCAATGGACCTATAACACAGTTCTTCGGCATTTTAGAAGCTCCTCATACATTTGAGTCAACTTTCTGACTTCAGTTCCAAGTTGTGACAAAGTGCGTCCACACAACAGGAAAGGAAGCCAGAACAGTCTGTGAGTACAAGTCTGTTATGCCAGCTTTAGTTGTACAGCTTGCTGTCTGTCTGCATGTGATTGTGTTGTTTGTTTTTTGCGGTGAAATACTGTCCACTTTTCTGTGTTCGTATTCTTTAACACTAGTCTAGAAGATCTAGATCTAGCAGCTCAGTAAACTGAGGTCTCAGCAGTAAGAAATTCTTTCCCTCAAAAGCAGCCAGCAAGGATTTTAAAAAATTGATCAGGAAGAAAATCCATAGATTGCAAACTTAAAACAAAACAGAACTAAATGCTGATAAAATTATGGCCTATCAAAAGAGAGAGAGAGAGAGAGAGAGAGAGAGAGAGAGAGAGAGAGAGAGAGAGAGAGAGAGAGAGGGGAGAGAGTTAATTGATTGATTGATTGATAACCTTTATTCCCAAGTGACTGATTGATTGATTGATTGATTGATAATTTTTATTCCAAAGGGTTACAGTTAAATACTAACATATTTTCATCTTGTCCTTGCCCTAAGTAAGGACTAGGCTATCATTAGTAATAAAAACTGATAATTTCAGGAGAGAGAGAGCGAGAGAGAGAGAGAGAGAGAGAGAGAGAGAGAGAGGAGAGAGAGAGAGAGAGAGAGAGAGGAGAGAGAGAGAGAGAGGATGGTGGTTGATGGTGGTGGTGAGAGAGAGAGAGAGAGAAGAGAGAGAGAGAGAGAGAGAGAGAGAGAGAGAGAGAGAGAGAGAGAGAGAGAGACAGACAGACAGACAGACAGACAGACAGACAGACAGACAGACAGACAGACAGACAGAGAGAGAGAGAGAGCGCGCGCGCGCGCGCGCGCGCGCGCGCGAGAGGAGAGAGAGAGAGAGAGAGAGAGAGAGAGAGAGAGGAGAGAGAGAGAGAGAGAGAGAGAGAGAGAGAGAGAGAGAGAGAGAGGGCAGTGGGAACACCAGGAACTGGAATGTGTACTGTACATCAACCACAGACCCTCACTGAAATAAGGAAGGGGGGGGGGGGGGGGGGGGGCATCCTTAGCAATAACATCAAGTGCAAGAGAAGGAGCTAGTATTATCAGTTGAAAGAAAAGTCAAATTACAAATATTTTCCATCTACATTTGCCTGTGCCTGTAATAAAATCAAGTCATTAAACAAAGTCACACCATAAACATCAACAGCTATAAACCCCTGTGTTTCACAAATAGAACAGACACAACATTGTATGTAATAAGACATGCGTGTGTATATTATACTATATGTATGTGTGTGTGTGTGTGTGTGTGTGTGTGTGTGTGTGTGTGTGTGTGTGTGTGTGTGTGTGTGTGTGTGTGTGTGTGTGTACGTGAGCGCACGCGCGTGTGTGTGTTCCCGCCCATGTGTGCATTCTTCTTTATGTGTTCATTAATTTAACGTCTTTTCACAATGAGTGATATCAGACAAAACTGTGTGTGTGTGTGTGTGTGTGTGTGTGTGTGTGTGTGTGTGTGTGTGTGTGTGTGTGTGTGTGTGTGTGTGTGTAAGATGTTGTGTGTGTGTGTGTGTGTGTGTGTGTGTGTGTGTGTGTGTGTGTGTGTGTGTGTGTGTGTGTGTGTGTGTGTGTAGAACAAAAATACAACTATATGTGATTTCATTATTTCGATTCAGGTGTATTAACCATTCTTTGAATCAGGACGAGCGAACGGCATTCCGCGAGCAAATCGTCTTTGTAAACAATGTAACATGAAAACCATAGGAGATGAGTTTCACTTCATATCGGAAAGTCCAAAGGTTTCTGAGCTTCGGAAGAATGTCCAACCTCCTGAATATTTGTATCCAATATCCATGTTCACATTCTGTAATTTGTTCTCTTCTGAAAAATAAAACTTTATTAAAACTAAGCAAATTCATAGTCAAGAGTAAAGTTGCGTGACATTAATGAAAGGTTGACTATATTTCTATTTCCGTGACATTCTGTGTTATAAAAGTATTCTATTAATGCAAATTATATATGTTACAGTCAATTTTGTTTACTGAAATCCTCCATGCCCACAAGAGGGGTCAAAGGCGAAATAAATCTTAAATCGTGAATCGCGCGTGCGCGTACGCGTGTGTGTGCGTGCGCGCTCGCGTGTGTGTACGCGTGTGCGTGTTATGCGCACATGTGTATGTGTGTTAAAATAAATTTGGGGCTAAATTCTTTTATATCGAGGATAATGGAATAAGCATTCATGTGCTTTTTTTCCATCCAGTCCCCGTGTGTATGCAGTTTTGTAAATCTTGTCATCTGTTCTCACCGGCACACAATGGCCTACTCTTACGAAAAGCGGAACAGGATTTAACGTGTGCGCAAGATGTTCTGCGTGCTGTCGTACACGGGGCCTCGGTTTAAAGTCTCATCCGAAGGACTTTTGGGGAGAGTGGAGTCAGCACTGATGTTAACTCCAGCCAGTCCAGGGGAAAAATCGCTCCAACGGGAAATCGAACTCGTGTGTTGTGGTGTGGTGTCGTGTGTGTGTGTGTGTGTGTGTGTGCGTGCGTGCGTGGTGCGTGGTGCGTGCGTGCGTGCGTGGTGGTGCGTGCGTGCGTTGGTGTGTGCTGGTGCGTGCGTGCGTGCTGTGTGTAAGCATAGGTATTGTTTACTTGCAGCAACTAGGAATCTGTGTGCCTACATAATCTAGTTGATGTCGAAAAAAAAAGTAACATGTGATGATGTCAAAAATTCAAACAAAATTAAATTTATTTTTAGACTCTAACAGCAACATAAAAAATGGTGTGAAGGAAACGAGGGACTGGGCTCTTGGGGTCCGCTCTATGTTCCCTCCCTCGCTCTATGTTCCCTCCCTCCGCTCTATGTTCCCTCCCTCCGCTCTATGTTCCTCGGCTCTATGTTCCCTCGGCTCTATTTTCCCCCCTCGGCTCTATGTTCCCTCCCTCCGCTCTATGTTCCCTCCCTCCGCTCTATGTTCCCTCCCTCCGCTCTATGTTCCCTCCGCTCTATGTTCCCTCCGCTCTATGTTCCCCCCTCATGTTCCCTCCCTCCGCTCTATGTTCCCTCCGCTCTATGTTCCCTCGCTCTATGTTCCCCCCCTCATGTTCCCTCCTCCGCTCTATGTTCCCTCCTCCGCTCTATGTTCCCTCCCTCCGCTCTATGTTCCCTCCCTCCGCTCTATGTTCCTCGTTCTATGTTCCCTCCGCTCTATGTTCCCTCAGCCCTGTGTTCCCTCAGCCCTATGTTCCTCCGCTCTATGTTCCCTCCTCCATGTTCCTCCTCCGCTCTATGTTCCCTCCGCTCTATGTTCCCTCCCTCCGCTCTATGTTCCCCCCCTCCGCTCTATGTTCCCTCCTCCGCTCTATGTTCCCTCCCTCGCTCTATGTTCCTCCTCCGCTCTATGTTCCTCCTCCGCTCTATGTTCCTCCTCAGCTCTATGTTCCCCCTCCGCTCTATGTTCCCTCCTCCGCTCTATGTTCCCTCCTCGCTCTATGTTCCCTCCCTCCGCTCTAAGTTCCCTCCCTCGGCGCTATGTTCCCGCTCTATGTTCCCTCCGCTCTATGTTCCTCAGCCTGTGTCCCTCGCCTATGTTCCCTGCGCTCTATGTTCCTTCCGTTCTATGTTCCCTCCGCTCTATGTTCCCTCCGCTCTATGTTCCTCAGCCCTGTGTCCCTCAGCCCTATGTTCCCTGCG
>JASPKP010006172.1:7500-14684 GCA_030674155.1 Stramonita haemastoma
ATAAGCAAGGCTGTCTATAGAACTTCGATGGAATAAACTTTACTTTCAGACTAGAAAAGAAAGGGCAAGACAAAACAAAGTGAACTTCATCTTCAATTGACTCTTTGCATAGTGGACACAACAAATCAGCTTCATGTACACGTTGGTAGCGACAGACATGTATATTAATTTCAGATACACCAAACCGGAATCTGGTTAAAATGAATCGTAAATGTCTGTCCATACTAACTGAAAAATATTTCCTCAAAATATGAGTTGAACTATGAATTCTGTATATATGTCAAATCTATTACTGGATTGAATATATGACTTTCCCAACTTTGACATCTGCAGTCTACCAGCCGTTGACGAAGTGTTCCTGTCCATTGATATCAGCACATAGAGAGAGAGAGAGAGAGGAGAGATGAGAGAGAGAGAGAGAGAGAGAGAGAGAGAGAGAGAGAGAGGAGAGAGAGAGAGAGAGATGAGAGGGAATGGATGAATGAATGAATGAATGAATGAATAATCTTTATTTTTCAAGGGTTACAGAGTAAGCATTACACACTTTTTTTCATCGGGCCCTTGCCCTGATCAGGGAATAAAGCTAAGAAACCCCCTCCCTGCCCCTACATGGAGAGAGATTTAAATTCTTTTATTTCGAGGATAATGGAATTAGCACTTGTGTGCTTTTTTACATCCTGTCCCGTGTGTATCACTCACTCACTCACTCAGTCCCATGTCCCAAAGGACGTAGGGGGGGACATGAGAGAAGACGCAACAGCGATCTTTTTCCATGCTTCACGATCCTGTGTGGCTAGTAGGAGATGTTGCAGGGGTTGGGCGGTCCAGTCTTTGATGTTGTCAACCCACGATTTCTTTTGGCGGCCTCTTCTTCTCTTGCCCTCGACTGTTCCTTGCAGGATGGTTTTTGCTAGGGTGTTGTGTCTTGTGGTGTGACCAAACCACATCAGCTTTCTCCTCTTTATGGTGGAGAGCAAAGGCTCTTGGGGGCCCACATGCTTTTTGATTTCTTCTTTCACATAGTTATTGGTCTTGTGTTCTTTGTATGATATTTTGAGGAGTCTTCTGTGGCACTTGTTCTCGAATGCTTGGATTCTCCTCTCTAACTCTGCTGTCAGAGTCCATGATTCACAGCCATATAGGAGGATAGATATCACGAGGGATTTGTAAAGGTGGTATTTGGTGCAGAAGCTGATGTTGTTGCTTCTGATAATCCTCTGGAGTCTGACTAGAGCAGATGTTGCTGTTGCAATGCGAGCTTTCACTTCATTGTTTGATGTGCCATCTTTTGTTAGGATGGAGCCTAAGTATTTGAATTGGCTCACCTCTTCTAGTATTTCTCCATTCATCTTTATTTCCGTGATGTCATTACTCGCGCTGTTGACCATGATCTTTGATTTCTCTGTACTGACCTCCATGCCGTATGCGCTCGCTCGATCTGTTAAATTGTCTGTGAGGATTTGCAGTTCTTGTTTGCTGCTGCCCATGAGGTCAATGTCATCTGCAAATCTGAGGTTGCAAAGGGGTCTTCCACCAATGGAGATGGAAGTGTGGTGGTTTTGCAGTGTCTCTGTCATGATGTTTTCGAGGAAGAGGTTGAAAAGTACAGGTGAGAGAAGGCAGCCCTGGCGAACCCAACCGTGGTCTTGAAGAACTCGCCCACGTGATTGTTTATGAAGACTGCACTTCTTGCGTTCTCGTACAGAGCCTTGATGACTTCAATTAGGCAGCTGTCAATGTTGAAGTGCCTGAGTACTTGCCAGAGGCCGTCATGCCATACCCTGTCAAAGGCCTTTTTGAAATCTATGAAGTTATGGTACAAGTCTTTTTGGTGTTGGAGATGCTTCTCTATCAGAATTCTCAGATTGAAAATTTGTTTGTGTATGCAGTATTGTAAATTTTGTTATCCGTTCCCACCGGGACACAATAGCTACTCTTCTGAAAAGCGGAACGGGTTTTAACGTGTGCGCAAGTTATTCTGCATGTGTTCCCACACGGGACCTCGGTTTATATATAAATCATCGGAAGAACTTCTGGGGGGAATGGAGTCAGCACTGATACTAATTAATTACTCAAGGGGGAAAATCCTCTTGAACGAGATTCAACCCGGGTCAACAGATCACGGGGGTATCATTCTGACCACCAGCCTATCCCAGAGAGAGACAGACAGAGACAGAGAGAGAGAGAGACAGAGAGAGAGAGAAACAGACAGACAGACAAGACAGACAGAGACAGAGAGAGACAGACAGAGACAGACAGACAGACAGACAGAGACAGACAGAGAGAGACAGACAGACAGACGGACAGACTGACAGACAGACAGACAGACAGACAAGACAGACAGACAAATAGAGCACTAACAGTTAAATAATTTTACTGATTGAATTGTCAACCTAAGTCTGCCATTAAAAAATCAAGTCTACATATATATATATATATATATATATATATATATATATATATATCAATTAAAACAAGAAACGGAGAGAGAGAGAGAGAGAGAGAGAGGAGAGAGAGGAGAGAGAGAGGAGAGATGAGAGAGAGAGAGAGAGAGAGAACTTTTAATTGACTCACACTTAGAGAAATCTGACTCTTTTGTTCTATACTTTTCATTGACTTCTCCTCTGCCTTTAATACAATTCAGCCCCATCTCTTAGCCCTAAAACTGCTTTCAATTAACGTCTGCCCAGGACTCATTCTCTGGATAATGAGCTTTTTAACTAATCGTACACAGTTTGTCCGTTTTCAAAAAGCAACATCTACTGAAAGATCAACTTCTACTGGCTCTCCCCAAGGCACTGTTCTGTCCCCCATCCTTTTCACCCTTTATACTAATGACTGTACTGGCTCTGATCTTGTACCATTAATCAAATATTCGGATGACTCTGCTCTGGTAGAATGTCTAATTCCCATGTCATGTATCTTAAACAAGTTGAGGAGTTTTCCTCCTGGTGGAAACAGAACTGCCTTGACTTAAATGTTGAAAAAACTAAAGAGATGTTAATTGATTTTCGCAAAAACCCTGAGCCCATACCGAACCTTTGCATTGATGGTGTAGCGTTGAACGAGTGCATGAATACAAATATATAGGTACTATTATTGATGATAAACTGAACTTTACTGCTAACACAGACCTCTTAAATAAGAACTGCCATTCTCGCATCTTTTTCCTTCAGAAACTCCGGAGTCTTCAGGTGAATGTTAAAGTTCTACAGAATTTCTATCGATGCTTTATTGAGTCTGTCCTTTCCTACTCTTTAATTTGCTGGTACAGAAGCCTGACTGTAAAAAACAAAAGTGTTGTGAACAAAATTGTTACAAGATGTGGCAAAATTGTGGGCTGTGAGCAAATGAAACTGAATGATTTGTATGAATGCCGTGTGAGAGACAGAGCAAAAAAGATTTTAAGTGATGGTACTCATGGGCTAGCAAAATATTTCAAACTCTTGCCTTCTCATAAGCGCTACAGAGTACCTAAGTTTAAAACCTTGCAATATAAAAAATAAGTTTTGTTCCCACCTCAATTCTGCTGCTTAATCAGAGCATGTAAAAATAAAAATTAAAATTAAAAAATCTGAACAAACCCAAATCAGGGAAAGAGAGAGAGAGAGACAGAGAGAGAGAGAGACAGAGACAGACAGACACAGAGAGAGAGACAGAGAGAGAGAGACAGAGAGAAGCAAGTGATGGAGGAAGGGGGTGGGGGTGGGAGGCGAGGGTTGAAACAGAGCTCAGCTAGGAAAGGGACGGGACAATCTAAAGCATAGGGAGGCCTTTTTTTTTTCTCTGTCTTTTCATATCATACAATATGTTTCAGAAATTATTCGTTTTATGCCATAAAAATGTGTGCGCGTGTTATTATCTTAGACTGTGCTTAACAATGTAATAAAAGATTGCTTTGTTACTTTCATTGATATTTGTCTTATCATACGACTATTTTTAACAAGTTAAATGATTTAATATCAATTATGGTTTATTTCACAAAAATATTGTACATGTGTATGCATGTATGTGTACACGCGCACAGTGTTTCCAACAGTGCGGCGCGCGCGCGTGCGTGGTGGTGTGCGTGTGTGTGTGTGTGTGTGTGTGTGTGTGTGTGGTGTGTGTGTGTGTGTGGAGCGTGTGCAAATGGTGTGTGTAGGAATGGTTGAGATTTTGTTTTGGTGAGTTTATGACTGGGTGAGGTATTGTTGAGTTGTGGGTGAATTTTATATTATGATATGTGCGAGCTTTTTTTTTTTTTTTCTCTCCTCCGTGATGTTACTTTTTACATGTCTGCTTTTTATGTGTGGCATGTAACCCGCGTGAATTTCCCTCTATGAGATAATAAAGTGTTTTTGAATTTGAATTTGACTTTTGGCACGATGGCCACTATCATCACAAGGTGAGCAACAATGCAAACATAAGAAACAAAAATATTCCGTTGAAAACAATATATGGAAGCACAGAGGTTTGTTTTTTCAAGAGATTAATGTTATTGGTTAATAGCAAGATAGAAAAAGCATTGTTAGTTGGTTACGAACATTTTCTTTAGCATCCGTCTGAAAGCATGATGGGCATCTTATCCATTTTTTCTGATCTCAAAACATTTGTGCAAGAACCAAGCCAACTGTCGTGTGGTCTGGGCCTTTCTGCACGACAATATGTCCAGCAAGCTCTGGTCTTCAAAATGTGGGGGTACAGTCTTAAAAACATCTGGACGAATATTGTTGTATTTACATCTGGACGAATATTGTTGTATTTACGGCAGTGAAACAAAAGGTGTTTTTCATCTTCTGTGATTTCCGGGCAGAAGGGACCGTCATTCATGCCTGGGTTAACATCTCGATTAAAACGGTTTCTGTGAGTGTTGATGTCACTGACACCCAATCTGAACCAACCAGAGAGTCTCTAAAGACTTTTATAGTCACTGCCGAGAAATAGCTCTCTGTTGAGAGGACAGGTTTGAATGACTTGTATAGATTACAACGCTGGCTGTCCCTTATGTCGCGCAAACCACTCTTGATGTACACTATCTATCACTCTTTGCTTAAAAACAGACAAGAACATTGATTCATTCTCTACTCCTTGGTTTAACCATACAAAATTAAAACCTAATGTTTCCAAAAGTGTTCTAACTTTTGATACCCAGTTACTTTTGCCTTGATTGTCCAGATTAAATAGCAGTCGGTAAGCCTGATGAGGGAGGCGAAGTCTATCCATTTTTATTACACGGAACCAAAACTTCAGTGACCTAATGAAGCAATTAACTATGAGGGGGTACCTCCCCAGCTCGCCGTATAGCACGACAGAGGGTGTACAGACGGGGACATTCATGAACTTTTTACACGCATGCAGATGTACTTTTTCAGTTGAATCGCTGTTATGCAAGAATCCGTGATTATTTGTCTGATGCAGTAGACCCCATATTTCAGAGGCGTAAAGAAGGGTTGGCTGCACTATAGAATCAAACAATTTGAAGAATGTCTGTTTGGTCAAACTGTCAATTCGTTTTAATGTCCGTGTAATATCTGCTGTTGCTCGTTTACCTCTGATTGCTAGGAGCTGTGTATTCCGGGATGTGCTCATAGTGGTGAGAAGTTAAACCCCAGGTACTTATAGTTATTGACCACTTCCAGCTGTTCTCCCCTGATAGACCATCTTTCATGTCTTCCTAAATATCCTCCTTTCCTGAAAACATTACTTTTGTTTTGTCACAATTAATTTCTAATTTGAGGTTAGAGCATGCTTTACTGAGACAATTCAGTTGATTTTGTAGGCCAGATGGCGAACTTGACAACAATGCTAAGTCATCTGCAAACATGAGGATAAAGAGTTCTCCGAGTCCAGGGCATAATTGGACACCATGCTTTCCTTCAGCTGACAAATTGTCTGCTAATTCATTTATTATCATTGAAAAAAATGTAGTACTAGCTACGCAGCCCTGTCTCAAACCCTGTGGGAAGTCAAAAAAGTATGTGACATCGTTGTTTGCAGGCACACACGCTTTCAAAGATTTATACATTGCTGTCACAGCTTTAGTGAATGCCCCAGACGTGCCAGACCTTATCAGTGCTCTCCCAAAAGGATTCGTGCTGGACGAGTGTAGGCCCTCCTTAAGTCAACAAAACAAACATACAGTTCAGCAGGTTTACTTAGATATTTTTGAACAGCAGCATACAATGTGAAAATATGGTCTGTTGTGCAGTAACCTCTCCTGAATCCGGCTTGTGTTTCCGATATTTTCTCATTTTCTTCCAACCAGAGGTACAAAGGGTGTTAAGGATCGATGTGTAACGTTTTCCGATCAAGCTGAGAAGTGAAATCCCTGATAGTTGGGTGGGGAATCTCGACTGCCTTTCTTAATATCGGCACGATTATGGCTTCTCGCCACATATCTGGAAATGATCCCGAAAAGAAAACCGAGTTAAAGAGTTTTGTTAAGAATCCTGATATTAATGTTTCCCCGGACTTCAGCATTTCCACTAAAATGTTGTCTGAGCCACAGGCTTTACCCGATTTTAACCGTCGTAGTGTGCTCTCACTTCATCCTCAGTTATGGGGTTTGTCTAGCTCTTTTGATATAGTTACGACTGCAAACGTCAGTGTGTTCGGCAGGACAGTCTAGCAGTGGTTCCCCTGTTCGTGCATCATCGGACTTAAACACTTCTTTTAAAATGATTGAACCACTATTCATTTGAAATTTTATCACTGCATGCGCCTTTACCTTTGCAAACTAAGCATTCATTTACTTCTTTCCAGAACACTTAGGGTCTTTCATGTGTTTGACAAGGGCATCTGCTTTTGCTTTTTGTATGCTTTTTCTTTGAGTTGACAAGAGAAGGTATTTTTCGTCTAAACCCGTACGAAATCTTCGCGATTTTGTTCCGACTGTACACGTTTGAATTTCCGTAACTTCATTTAAAAATCTTTTTTGGCTTGGATACAATCGCTGTCAAACCCGTCGGCTTCTTTTCTGTTGTTACCCGGGGTTCACCGTTTTCTTCATGCCCGTTTGCTGTGACTGTAGGCACTCCCAAAAAAAAACCCAGTGCGATGTTCAGGTTGACGTCACTTTCTGTTATTGCACGTGACAATTTTTCCTGGGATTCGAGAGAGAGAGGAGAGAAGAGAGGAGAGAGAGGTGGGGGTTAGGCCTACTGGTTCTAAAAGGGGGCTCCACAGTGGGGAAAAAAAAACGC
>JASPKP010006173.1:0-14682 GCA_030674155.1 Stramonita haemastoma
CTCCCCTCCCCTCTTCCTCTCTTCCTCTCTCTTCTCCCCCCTCTCTCCTCTGCGTTCCTGTCTCCACCTCTCTTTTCTCTTTCTCTCTCTCCTCTGTCTTTTTGCCCCTGTCTGTCTTTCCACCCCTCTCTCCCTCTGCCTCCCCTCTCCCTCCTTCCATCTTTCCTGCCTCCCTCCGTCCTTCCCCCCCCCTTCCCCTCTCTGTCTCTTTTCCCTCTGCCCCTCTGTCTCTCTTTTTTCCCCCTTTTTTCGGGTCTTTTGTTTTTTCCCCCTTTCCCTCTCTCTCCCCTCCCCCTCTCCCCTTTCCCCTCTCTCCCTCTCCCCCCCCTTTCTCCCCTCTCTCTCTCCTCTCCTCTTCCCCTTTTTTGTTAACCGTAAAAACGATTTATAGAAGATTGTTCATAGCCCAAAAAGACTTAAAAAGACGTTCAAAAACTGAGTGCCAAATGGAGGTAAGTCGAATGGTGTAAAAAAGTGTCGCCTAAATTTAAAAAGAAAAGATTTCGGTCAGGGGGGAACAGAAGAAAGGAAAACAGAACAAAAAAAAAGGGGGAAAAGGAGAAAAGAGAGAAAAAAGAGAGAAAAAGGGAAGGAGGGGGGGGAGAGAAAAAGGGGGAGGGGGGGGGGAAGGGGGAACCTTCTTGTTTTTTTTTTCCCCTCGCTTATTCAGGGTGTTAAAGATTTAAAGATAAAAAATTCCCTTCCTGAGGGTTTCGGGGGGGGAAAAGAGGGGAAAAAGAAGGCAAGGCAAGGGAAAGTCTTTTATTCCCAGGGTAATAGATAAGCACTCGTGAAAATTTTTTTTCAAAAAAGTTTTCCCCCCCCTTTTCAGGGGTACATTTTTTAGGAGGGAGAGAGAGAGACAGAAAGAAAGACAGACCAAAACAACAGAACAGAAAAGACAAAGACAAACATAACACACAACAACACACACACACAACCACACAACACACACCAACACAAACACACACCACACTCACCGAAAAAGGGAAAACACAACACACCCCCCCCCCACACCACCACACACCACCCACCCCCCCCACCCCACGAATTTTTTTTTTTTAAATTCTTACTTGTTTTTCACGCTGATTCTCTCTCTCTCTCTCTCCTCTCTCTCTCCCTCTCTCTCTTCCTCCTCTTTCTCTCTCTCCCCTCCCTCTCCTCTCTTCCTCCTCTCTTCTCTCCCCGTCTCTCCTCTCTCTCTCTCTCTCCTCTTTAAATTTTTAAAGTGGTGGATTATGCAAATTAACAAGCAGACAGTAGTGAGTGTGTGTGTGTGTGTGTGTGTGTGTGTGTGTTGTGTGTGTGTGTGTGTGTGTGTGTGTGATATCATAAAACAGACAAGAAGGATAACATACAGCAAACACCTTGTCGTCTGAACAAATACAAAGATATATGTTTTTTACTTCCGTAGGTGCTTTCTGGGAAGAGGGGGGGGGGGGGGGGGGGGGGGGGCAGCAGACTTTTTTTTTCGGGTTAAAAAAAGTTTTTTTGAGTCTGTTTTGGCAGACTTGAGATGTCGTGGTGTGTTTAAATTTTTAATACTTCGCTGCATGCGCTCTAGTCATGATAGAGGAAGCCACACACACACAGGAAAAACAACAACAGAAAAAAAATAGACCACAAACACCCAAAACACACCAAAACCACACACACACACAACACGCGCCGCGCGCGCGCGCGCACTCAGACACATGCTTGCACGCAATAACACGCATGTCACAAACCAACTTCACTAGGTTAGTTTGGGTTTTTAAGATAAGGTTTTTTACAAGAAGTATTTGGACATGCATTTTTTCATCTCCCGTTTCTGTCGGGTCTGTCGCCCTTTTTTCCCCCCCCCCCTCTCTTCCCCTTCTCTTCCCTCGCCCCCCCCATCCCCCCCCTTCTCCATTCCCCCCCCCCCCCCCCCCCCCCCTCCCCCCCCCCCCCCCCCCTCTTTTTTCCCCCCCCTCTCTCTCTCTCTCTCCCCCCTCTCTCTCTCTCCCCCCCCCCCACCACCACACAACACCACACCCCACACACACAAAACCAACAACACCCACACACACACACACCCCACACACACAACACCACACACAAAACACAACAATAGAGGAAAGACCGAGACTGGGTCACTTGAATCGAGTGTACATTGTCTCTTTTTCCCTTTCTCTCCTCTCCCCTCTCTCTCTCTCTCCCCCTCCCCCTCTTCTCCCCCTTCTCTCAAATCCTCTCCTTCATTCTCTCCCCTCTCCTCTCTCTCCTCTCTCTCTCACAAACACAACCAAAACCCACACACACACACACACACACACACCAAACCGGAAGAAGAAGAAGAGAGAGAGAGGAAGAGACACAGAGACAGAGACTGGGGGCATTTCGAATTGTAGGGTGCTTAAGGCACGGGGCGCGTATTCGAAACGAAATTCATTTTTACCTTTTTTACCATTCCCTTTGGGGGTTGGGGGGGGTTTTTTTAAACTTTTTAGAGCACCCAAAGTAACTTCCGGTACCATTAAAAAGGGCGAGGGGCCCAAAAAAAGCTATACAAAGAAACTTTGCGAGTGTGTTGTGTGTGTGTGGTGTGTGGGGTGTGTGTGTGTGTGTTGTTTTGTGGTGTGATGTGTGTGTGTGTATGGGAAAATTTGTGTTGTGTAAGCGAAGAGAGAGAAAAAAGAGAGAAGAGGAAGAGAAGAGAGAGATTATTTTTTTCCCCTTTTTTTTTTAGAGATTTTTTTTTCTTTTTTTTCCGGTGGATTTTTTTTTTCCCTTTCCGAGCTTTCAGCGCCAGCGTTTATCACTGTTTTTTGATCAAACCATTTACGCTGGGGGGCAACAGCAATGTGAGGGGCTGAAGATCAGTGGCTCCCTACAAAGGGAAAATTCCCCTTTACAGCCCATCTTTAGTGATCACTATGACTCTCTGACTAGGAGGCTTACTTGCAGGGTCCTTATGTGCTCCCAAAAAACCAGGGGGCTAGTTACCTTCAAAGAAAACTCTAACGCCCACGTCCCTAGCCCCTTAGCCCAGAGGGGGGGGTGTGCTTGGGCAAGGCCCTTCACTAGAAAAAATTTTCCCTGCCCAATTCTGAAAAAAAGGGCCCCTCCTCTGCTTTTTTGGGTCATCATTGAACCAACAAAAAAAAACATGTTTTTTCCCCTTCAATCTGTCTAAACATTTCAGGCTGCAAAATGGTTTTACTTTTGAGCCACAGTTACAGTTTATGGCCCACGTTAACTTGAATCCCTGACTGTTTTATGCTGATCTGATTTGAGTTGACGTTTAAACCATTACATTTTTTTTTTTACGTGAAAATTTATGGGCCCTTTTTTTTTTACCAGAGTTGGTTTGGGGGGCGGCGTAAGGGCATTTACCGAAAAGCCCCGCATGCACTGCGTCTGTGAAAGCGTATGCGGTCCTGTTAAAAAGCCATTTTTTAAAAAACCCACCTAAAAAAGCGGTAAAGTCACGAGTACAACAAGGTTTATGCAATTTTTGCGTGACAGGGGCCCTAATTTTTCCTTTGTGTTTTTCTTTATATATTTTAAATATATTTAATAAAATTTTAATTATATATATATATAAAATAATTTATTATATAAATATATTTTTTTTTTCTTTTTTTTCTGAGAGAGAGAGAGAGAGAGAGAGAGAGAAAAGAGAGAGAGGAGGAGAGAAGAGAAGAGAGAGAGTACCTACAAGGAAGGGTTTTTTTTTAGAACTTTGTGTTTTGACTGTTGAATGCTTGACCATGGAAAAGGTTTTAAATATTGAAAAAAATTTTCTCCTTTAACCATTATTTAAAATATTAAATTTTTTAAAAAATTTCTGACAATCAACTTTTTTTGTAAATTTATTTTTTACCACTGTGGGTACAGCAGATTTTTTCTACGTAAAAAATCGCTGCTCTCCCCCCGGGGGGAGGGGAAGGGTGTCGCCACAAGAGGCACGCCCCTCCCTATTTTTTTTTTCCTGCGCAACTGTACTTTTTTCCCTACAAATGGCTTTTTTCTCCTAATTTTGCCCGGGACAACATTCTTTTGCCGTGGGGGCCTTTAAAATGCGTTAAATTCGTATAACACACGGGACCTCGATTTTATCGTTTCATCCAAAAAAAACTGCACCCAAAAAAACTACCACTCTGGTCTAATGAATTGGGGAAAAGTTTTTTTGGGCCCCAAACGGGGGTTTAAACTACCCCACTTTTTCCGACCGGACATTTTTCTTTTTTTGGTAGGCGGGTTACCTCTCTTGAACACCGAACCCACCTTTTAAACTTTCACCTAAAAAGGGAAACTTCTAATACATATGACACTTTTAAAACCAAACCCAAGACACAATTGGGTTTTTAAACCTAAGATTTTTACTCTTTTTTCATCTCCTATTTGTCCCTGCCCCAACATTTGAAAAATTCACACCCGTCAAAATGTATAACCTCTAAGGTGTGTGGGTTGTGTGTGGTTTTGTGTGTGTTTGGGGGGTGTGTGGTGTGTGTGGCTGCGCCGCCATGTGTGTTTCGATTTTGCTAAAATTTTTTAGTCATTGGTTGTTTGTTTTGAGGGTCGATGCAAGCGCTTTGATTTGTTTTTTCAAAATATAGCCATAAAAATTTTCCCTTTTTATTATTTTTATTTTTTATTTTTTTTTATATATATTAATTAAAACCCTTTTCTCGGGGGGATAAAGCAAGGGTTTATAAAGCATTGAATCAAATTTAAAAGGATCTCTTTTTTTTTTTTTAGTTCCCAGGCAGAGAACAAGGTTTGCCAATGGTAATTTTTTTTTGCCCCCCCCCTAACCCCCCCCCCCCCCCCCCCCCCCCAAAAAAAAAAAAAAAAAAAAAAAAAAAAAAATAGCCCCATTCCGACACAAAAGGGGGGGGTCTGAACACACCTGGGGGTATTCGGTTTTTTTAAAGAAAAAATTTCAACTGTTCGACTGGGGAAATATGGCCTCTTTTTTCCCAAAAGGGGAACGGGTTTTTAACGTGTGTGTAAGAGTTCTTTCGGGGCGCGCGTCCGCATACGGGGCCTCGTTTCAAAGTTTTACTGAAGGACTTTGACACTCATTCACTTTTTTTTTTTTTTTTGTCAAACTTGGAAAAAAAGGGCAAGCTAGGGAAGGAACACACACAAAAACCCAAAAAACCCCCACACACACACACACAACACAACAACCCAAAAACAATGGGAAGGTCACCAATGGGGAAAGCTAGCTAAAAAAAAAGAGGTGTCCTTGGACATTAGCGAAACACCCATATCAAAAAAGCTTCAGACCACCCAACCCCTTTTTACAGGGCCTTCAAACATATTTTAAAAAAATGTGACGCCCACCACAAGGGGTCCCTTGCACCAGAGGTCAAGTTTTTTGCTATTAACCTTTTGTTTAACAAAAATGAAATGGCTTTATAAAAAAAAAAAACATATTGAAAAATTGGCAATTGTATACAAAGTTTATTACAAAATTTAAAGGGAAAGACTGCAGGAAATTACAAAACGAGAAAAGGACAAGGTTAGTCCCAAGAAATGGGCAGAATGAGGGCTTGGGCAATTTGAAAAAACACGTTTAAAAAGGGAAAAAAGGATACAAATTATACTTGATATTTCATACAAGGAAAATAAAACTAAGTTTTAAATCCAAACAAAATCTGAAAATTGCCAACTTTACCCCAACCTTCCTTTAATGGCTCCCAGGGAAAAGTGGGTATGTGCTAAGCGACTCATTTTGTGGGAGCTTTACAAAGGCGAAAATGGCCATGAAAAAAAAGCTTGCATAAAAAAAGCCTGGGGGATAAAAAAAAAAAAAAAAAAAAAAAAAAAAAAAAGGAAAAAATCCTCTTTAGTCAGGGGGAAAAAAGTACTTTGCAAATATGGATGCTTCAGGGGGGGGGGGGGGGGGGGGGGTAGGGGTCGGGGGGAGGACAACAATCTTCGGGTCAGAAACCAGGGGATCCCATCTAATTTTCTGTCTCACATGAAAGTACGGGTCCAGTGTTATAAGTCCTTGCCATCACCGAGCGGGTTTATTTACGTATTTAGACCGCACGGCTATCGCGTGAAGCGTGGAAAACACCCAACGTACACACGCGTGCGCGCAGTGCGCAAAAACACGCACGAAAAGCACGCGCAAAACACAACACCATATAATATATATATAAATATTTATAAATATATATAAAAATAATTTATATATAAAAAACACGATTTTATAAAATAAATATGATGTGATATTTATAACTGATTTTGTAAGTAATATGTATATATAATATATATATAAATAGATTTAATAATATATATATAAAATATATAAATTAATATAATTTTTAATATAATATAAATATATAAAAATATAAAAAATAGAGAGACAGGACAGACAAACGACAGAGGAAGGCATTTCCAGACAAACGCCAACTTTTAAGCAGCAAGTGAAACTTCCCCCCCCCCCCCCCCCCCCCCCCCCCCCCCCCCCCATTAAGACTAAGTGGAGACGAGACAGAAAAAGACCCCGACCATAAAAAAAGACAAAAAATCAGAAAACCACAAAAAAGCTTTTGTTCTCGAACAAACCCCTCTAAATCTTCAGCCACACAGTTACCTCCCCAAATTTTTTTGACGAAAAACTCTGTCTTTCCCCCAAAAGGGGGAAATTATCCCCCTTTTTTAACTTTGTTTCCAGGAAATCGGAGGTCACTTCTTTACAAAATCCCATTACCCATTTTTGAAAATTTAAAAAAACAAGAACTGTCACTTTTGTCACTTGAATACATGTACTGGGGTAGGCAACAAATATTGGACTTCCCGGGGTTTGGTAGTTAAAAAATTTGGGGGGTTTTTTGGTGGGAGGGAAAAATCGAACGAAAAACAGTATCTTCAAACACAGAGAAACGAAACAAAGAAAACATTCTTTAAGAATGGGTTTTTAGGGCAATATTAAAATCATTTTAAAAAAATAAAAATTTTTTAAAAGAATATTCTGTTAGTTTTTTTAAGCCAAAAGGGCCCGAAATTTTTGACAAAACTTTTTCTTTTGTACAAAGTAGCAAACAGCAACATCAAACATAGGTTTTTAGTACAGTAAAATGAGGGAGAAAAAGCAGTTAATGGGGAGTTTTTAAAAGATGATGGCAAAAGGGCAAACAGCTGTTTGGGTTTTAACTCCGTCTCGAAATTTGGGGCGTGTCCCCATCCTGTTTCCCCCATTCTTGTTTGAAAACGACTTCTGGGGCCCCCTTAAAACTGAGGATGTTCCCTAAGACAACTGTTTTGGGAAATTTCTAGAGTTTTTTGGGTTTTTGGTCCCTTTTCTACCCGCCAGGTTTCTGAGCCAACAATAGGGCCCGACTTTACGTTGGGGTTGAAAATCCGGATCTTGTTGTGAAGTGAGAGGGGTTTGGGTTCCAATTGGGGGGAAGGGGGTTGAAGGCATGACGGGGTTTTTTTTTTTGTTTTGGGGCCCTTGGGTTTTTTCTTGACTAACGGGAAAAAAAATAGAGGGAAAACAGGCGAAGTTTAATAGGAAAAAAAACCCCGTCCCTCCGCAAAAAGAACTTGCATTTTTTAATTCAAAAAGCCCCATGGATTGTAAACCCTAGTACTAGGTGGCAGTATCTGAGGCTTTTCTTGCAAAAAATACCAAATTTGGGGAATTTCCAAAAACACACAACACACACACACACACACAACACACACACACAGAAAAAAAACAACCAAAACAAAACAAAACAAAAAAACAGTAAATTGGGGTTTTTTTTGCAATGAATACAATAGGTGAATCCCCCAAAAAACCAAAAAAAACCCCAAACAAACACCAAAAACAAAAACACACCACACACACACACCACAGCCCCCCAAAAACACACACACACACACCACACACACAAAACACACATCCCCCCTTAAAACGGAAAATTTCCAAATAGCCATATATTTTTAAAAAACTCAAAAAACCAAAAAAAAAGAAAAAAAAAAAACTTCCCATGTTTTGTTAAATTTGGTTTTTCTGAAAAAAAGCTTTTTGGTTTTTGGGAATTTTTTTATGTTTTTTTTTCTTTTTGTTTTTGTTTGGGCTTTTTGGGGGGAGGAAACAAAGTTTTTTTTTAAAGTTTTTTTTTTTTTTTTTTTGTTTTGGGGATTTTTTGGGGAAAGAGTTAAAATTCTGCATCGTAAAAAAAAGGGGAAAACAGACATGGAGGGGGGGGGGATATTAAAGCCTCGAGGGCCGATGGGGGCAGATATAAAGTGAAAAATCATTAACAGAGCACATTTGCGCCAACCCCGCGCGCCCGCAAAAGCACGCAAATTTTAGAAGGGAAATAAAGCAAAAAAAAAGAAAAAAGAAATTTTAAAAAAAAAACAACAAAAACAAATGAAAGATAAATAACAGAGACCGACACAAAAGACAACAAGACAGAAAAGACAACAGACACAGACAAAACAGACAGACGACCGGAGAGAAGAGAGAAAAAAGAGAGAAGAGAGAGAGAGAGAGAGAGAGGAGAGAGAAGAGAAAAGAGAAAAGAGAGATTTAAGGGGAATGAAGGGAAGGGGCCGGGGGGCGACGAAGAGGGGAAAAAAAAAAGCAAAAAAACAAAAAAAAAAAAAAAAAAGCAAAAATACCCCAAAAAAAAACGTAACAGCAGCGACCCCCCAATCTCTCTAAAAATACAATTTACAGAGGGAAAAAAAGGGGGGGGAGGGAAAAGGAGAGAGAAAAGAAAAACCCGACAAGAGAGAGAGAAAAGAGAGAGAGAGAGAGACAGAGAGACCCGGGGAATAGAAAAAACCCGAGAGAGAGAGAAAGTGGGGGGAAGGGGAAAGGCCAATTTAAAAAAAGGACAAAATAAAAAACCAAAAAAAAAACAAATGAAAACGGTAGCTAGAACCCCGTCCATTAACCTTCAAATTAACTATCCCCCTCACACACACACACACACAAAAAACACAAACACAAACAACCCACCCCCAAACACACAACCCCACACACACCACCAAAACTTACCACCACCCACCAAGAAAGAAGAATAATAAAAAAAAAAAACCAACCCCCAACAACAAACCCCCAACAACAAAGGGAAAACGGGGTTTGGGACCTAAGAAGAATAAAAAAAACAAAACAAAAGGAAGACAAGTTGGGGAGTACCTAAGTTTTGCTTGTTTTTTGTTTTTTTGTCGCCGTTCCCTTTTTCCAAATCTTACTCTCACTCTTTCTCACTTTTGCCCCCCCACCCACCCTTTTTTTGCAAACCCCCCCCCCCCCTTTTCCCCCTCCATTAATTTTTTTTATCTCTACCCATTTTCCCCCCTCGCCCCTTTCCCCTCCCCCGTTTTAAATTTTTCCTCCCGTCCGTCCTGTCCCGTAAAATCCCCGTTTTTATTTGTCTCTGTGGTTGTGGTTTTGTGTTGGGGTGGGGGGTTGGGGTGTGGGTGTGGGGTGTTTTTGTTTTTTTTTTTTTTTTTTTTCTCTCTCTCCCCCCTTTTTTCCCCCCCCTCCCCAATTTTTTTTTTTTTTTTCTGCCCATCTCTCTCCCTCCCCATCTTCTCCCCCCTTTTCCTCTCCCCATTTTTTCAAAACTCTCACCCCCTCATCTCCCCCAATTTTTTGTTTTTTTGGGTTTGAAAAAGGGGGGTTTTTTTTTTTTGGCCCCCCCCCCCTTTTTTTTAAGAAAATTTATTTCCCCCCGTTTGTTTTTTTTAAATTTTTTGGGAAAAAGGGAGGGCAGTTTGGGTTTTATTGTGGGTGGGGGAGTGTTTTTGGGGGAGTTGGGGGGGGGTGTGTCTGTGGGGGTTGTTTTGGGTTTTTTGTTGGGTTGGGGGTGAATGGGGTTATGTTGGGGTTATGGTAAAGTGGTTGAGTGTAAAAGTTTTTGGGGTTTTTAGTTGGGTTTTTGTGCCCCCCCCCCCCAAGGCCCCCCCCCCCCGCGCTCCCCCTGGGGATGCCCCCAAAAAAACGGGAACTAAACTTTAAAATAATCCAAATCCCATTAAAATTTTAAAACAAACCCTTGGTTGCGGTTTGGGGGTGCGCGCCGCGCGCGTGGGCCCCCGCTCGTTTTGTGTGAAAGAAAGTTCTTCATGGGGCCCGCGTGCGTTTCTGGGGGGGGGGCGTGTGTGTTTTTGGTGGCGCGCGCCGGGGGTGTGTGGTTTTTTTTACTCGAAATGCACTTTTTTCGTGTGCACGTAAAGTTGGGGGCACCATATGTGGTGGTGTGTGGTGTGTGGGGTGCGTTGCGTGTGTGGTGGGTGAATAAATAGCTGAAAGCAAATTTTTAAACGTGATTAAAAGAAGCAATTTCAAGTAATGGGATAAAAATTTCACCTTTCACAAATTTGGGGAGACGCATGACGTGTTTCGTTTTTTCAACTTGAGCTTTAAGCCAAATTTATAAGGGTTTTCATTTTATGCACATGTTTAAATTTCCCAAACCCACCACAGAGCACAAAAGAGAAAAGAAAAAAACAAAAAAAGGAAGAAAAGAAAAGAAAAAAAGAGAGAGAGAGGGGAAAAGAGAGAGAGAGAAGAGAGAAAAAAGAGACAGAACAGAGACAGACAGACAACCAAAACAGACAGAAAAGGGGAGAACAGACAGACAAGACAGACAGAAAGGATGGACAGAAAGGATGGGACAGACAGAGAGAAAGGAGCAGACGATATTAAAAAGTTTTTAAACGTTTTTGGGGGGGCCCTAAAAGCAAAGTATACATAAACACGAAGGAGTGTGTGGGGTAATTTAAAAAGAAATCAACAATTTTTTGTATTTTAAAAAAAGAGGCATTTCCCCCCCAAAACCCGATAAAAAAGGTTTTTTTTAAATTTTTTATTTTCTTGCACAACGAAAAACCCATCAAAATACTCTTTACAAAGATTATAAAAAATAAATTTAAAATTATATATATATAATAGAGAAGGAGAGGAAGAGATTTTAGAGAGAAGGGGAGAGAGAGAGAGAGGGGGGAAAAAAAAACAAAACCCTGAGAAGTGGGGAACAGTGGCTTTGAAAAAAGATTTTTGGGGCTTATATTTGCCCCCAACCCCCCGTGTTCAACCCAAACAAAAAAATAAGCACGTTCAAAAAAAAAATTTCTCAAAAACTTTGCATTTAATTTTTCGTTTAAACAAACCCCAGACGACCAAAAGGGCAGACAAAAACAACAGGAAAGTAGACAAAAAAGACGGAATGAATAGACAAAAAATGAGAGGAAAAAAGACAGAAAGACAGAAACGGACAGAAACAAACAAAAAAGAAACAAAAAAAACCCCCCTCAGAGACAAAACCAAAAAAAAAAACCCCAAAATGAAAATTAAAATTTTAAATTTAGGGTTTCATATCTACATAATTTAAACCCTAATTAAAGTAGGGAATTTTTTGTTGTTGTTTTTTTTTCATTAAAATTTTTTTCCCCGATGAAACCCCTGGCTTTTTTTAAAATCAGTTGTTTCCTTTAAAAATTATTTTTTGACATGCACTTTTCAGTAATTTTTCGCTTTTGAACCCCATGTTAAATTACAAAAATGCAAATTTTTAAAATTAAAGGCCTTTTTATTTTTAATTTTATTTTTTCACGCGACCCTTTGGGTTTACATACAGTTTTGAGATTAATTAAAAAAAAAATATAAGGAAATTTAATAGCGCAACATCTTGTAAAGCAAAAAAAAATCGAAAAACGCTCTATTAGATTTTTCCGGAAATGAAGAACAAAACGAAATGGGCTGTCTGTTGTCTGTCTGCTGTCTGTCCCGTCTGTCTTCTGTCCCCGGCTGCTGTCTGTCTGTCTGGTCCTGCTGGGCTCTCTCCCCCTCTCTCTCGCACCCCCCTCTCACCCCAAAATCTCCTCTCTCTCTTTTCCTTTTCCCTCCCCCTCTCTCCTTCCCCGGGGTCGTTTTTCCCCGACCCCGTAGTTTAAAATTCTAAAAGTTTTAAAGGGGGAAACCCCCCCCCCCACAACCCCACACCATCACCACCACTCCCCCAAAAAACCCCCAAAACCCAAACCCCCCCCCCCCCCCCCCCCCCCAACCCCCCCCCCCCCCCCACCCAAACCCACCCCCCAAACCCAAAAACCCCCCCCAACCCCCCCCCCTTTTAAAAAAGCACACAAAACCCAAAAAACCCCCCCCAAAACCCCCAAAACCCCCCCAAAAAAAAAATTTTTTAAAAAAAACCCGGCCCCCCCCCCCCCCAACCCCCCCCCCCGGGGCCCCCCAAAATTTTTTTCCCCCCCAAAACCCCCCAAAACCCCCAAAAAACCCCCCCCCCCACCCCCAAAAAACCCCCCCAAAAACCCCCCCCCCCCCCCCCCCAAAAAAAAAAAAAAAAAACCCCCCCCCCCCCCCCCCCCCCCCAAACCCCCCCCCCCGGTGGAATTTCCTAAAAACCCCCCCCGGGCCCCCAAACCCCCCCCCCCCCCCCCCCCCCCCTTTTTCCCCCCCCCCCCCCACCAAAAACCCAAAACCCCCCCCCAAAACCCCCCCCCCCCCCAAAAAAAAAAAAAGGGAAAACCCCCCAAAAAACCCCCAACCCCCCCCCCCCCAAAAACCCCCCCCCCAAAACCCCCTCACTCCCAAAATTTAATTTTCCCAAAAACCCCCCCCCCCCCCCCCCAAAAACCCCCCCTTTTCCCCCCAAAAAACCCCCCCCCCAAACCAAATTCCCCCCCCCCAAAAAAAAAAAAACCCCCTTTAAAAAAAAAAAAAGGGGGGGGGGGGGCCCCCCCAAGGGGCCCCCCCCCCCCGGGGTTCCCCCCCTTTAAACCCCCCAAAAAAATTTTCCGGGCCCCCCAAAAAAGGGGGGCCCCCCCCTTCCCGGGGGGGGGCCCCCTTTTTTTAAAAAAAAAAGGGGGGGGGGAAAGGCCCGGGGAAAATTAAAAAAAAAATTTTAAAAGGGGGGGGGGGGGGGGGGGGGGAAAACCCCCCAAAAATTTTTTTCCATCCCCCCCCCCCAAAAACCCCCCCCCCCCCCTTTTTTTTTTCCCCCCCTTTCCCCCTTTTTTTTTTCCAAAAAAACCCCCGGAAAAAAATTTTTTTTTAATTCCTTTTTAAAAAAAACCAAAAAAGAAAAAAAAAAAAAAAAAAATTTTTTGTTTTAATTTTGGAAAATTTAAAAATATATAATTAGAAAAGACAACACCCGTGCGCGCGCCCCTGCCCCCACCACCCACACCAAAACACCAAACACACACACCCCAACCCACCCACACACAAAACACACCGCTCCTTCCCCAAAAAGCACAAAGCCAGGAGCCAGGGGAGATGTCAAGGGAAAAACAATACCCAACCCCCCCAAAAAAATAGAAAACACCCCACGTAAAGCCCCTAACGAGTAGCCAGGGAAAAAGTGACCCCAAAGAGGGGGCGCAACCCCCTTTAAAATAGATCCAAAAAAACAAAACGGCCACTCCGGCCGGCTCCGCTCGCTTAAATGACCGGGCTTTGGGTGCAACCATAAAGATACACACATTTATTTAAAAAGGGGTTTTTTGTAAACAGGAGAAAAAAAGAAATAAATTTGGAAAAAACCCCAAAAAACCCCCCCAAGCCCCCTCACCAGGGCGAACCAAATTCCCGGGTTTAGACCCCCAAAGGCCCCCAAATATCCCGAAAAAACCCCCGAGTTTTGGGTCGCAAATTGATTCAACCCCAATAAAAAACCCCCCCCCCCCCCCAAAACAACCCCAAACTCCCCACCAACCCTTAAATTTTTTCCCAAAACCGCCCCGTAAAGGCAGTTGGGGGGCCGCCAAAGCTTTGAAAACCCAAAAAATTAACTTCGCATACCCCCGTTTACCCTTTCCGATTGAACGTCAAAAAAAAGCAAATAACCCGAACCAAAAAGGGACTTTAAGGGTTGGGAAAATACAACAAGGGGGCTAAACAAATCAAAATAAAAAGGATTTTTTTTTGCAATGCTGACGGGAAAAGAGAGAGGCGTTGGGTTCATGAACGAAAACGGGGCCTTTTCCCCCCCAAAACAGCAAATTTCAGGGGGGCGGTTTCCCATGACGATTGGGGCTCGTCAACAAACGCAGGGGTTTGGGTTAAAAAAATGGCTCCATTCCCAAACCACCCACTCTTGTTTTTGTCTTCCCATCGTTTTTCCCCCCCTGTCTCAGTGTCTGCCCCCTTTTGCCCCTCTTTGTACTGTTCCCTGGGAGGGTAAGTAAGTTTCCCGTGAAACCAAAAATAGGGAAAAATTTGCTGGTTGTAATTAAAGTATGGATAGTCAGGGTTTTTCAAGATAAAACACAGCAAGAATTTAATTTACCCCCCCATTTTCTTTTGTAGCAGCAAAAAATATAAACCAAAAAACTCCCCCTTCCAAAAACCCGAAAATGGGGGGTTTCCCGCCCTTTTTAAAAGGGGCCCGGAAAGGAAAAAAAGGGCGCGAGAGGGGGAGGAAAAAGGGCAAACCCTTTCCAGAAGGGAGGGGGCAGAGGGTGGTAGGGTTTTCCCGAAGAAAAACCTTATTTTTCCCCCCCGTTAAAAGGGTTTTTGGGGGACCAAATTTTTTCATGTTAAATTCTAACCCCCTCCCGGTTTTTTAAGGTTGTTTTTCTTTTTTTTTTTTAAAAAAGTTTAAACAGGTTTTTTCCCCCTATTGCACCCAAAATAACTTAAAAGTTAGGGGGAAAGAGTTTCTTTTCCCCTGCCTTTAAGAGAGCGGTGTCTCCTAAGTGGTTTTGGATGAAACTTGGGCCATTTCATTT
>JASPKP010000617.1:0-5000 GCA_030674155.1 Stramonita haemastoma
AACGCTTGCTTTTGTCGCGTACACTTACCAGCTTTCCTTCCGACCAAGTGCCTTTCTTAGCTCTTAGGGGCCCTCGTGTCGCCACAAATCTTGCGGCCACACCTGTCCCAGATGGTGGGGGACAGTGTATGCATACAGTGCGATCTCGTCTTGGTACCACAGAGTCTTTTACCCTGCAAAAGTCGGGGTTGGACGGGGCTGAAAACGGCTCTTTGGTTGCCATCTGTGCTCAAAACGGCACCTTTTTCGGGTGGGGGGTGGGTATGCTTGCGCGCACGCGCACGCGCGCTGGTGTTTGTCAGTGTGTTTGTTTGTGTGCGCGCATGTGGCGGCGACCCTCCACTTTGCCTGGTGCATCATAGTGCTGTATATTGTCATTATTCTTGTGGGCAACGCTTGCTTTTTGTCGCGTACACTTACCAGCTTTCCTTCCGACCAAGTAGCTTCTTAGCTCTTGGGAGCCCTCGCGTCGCCACAAATCTTGCGCCACACCTGTCCCAGATGGTGGGGGACAGTGTATGCATACAGTGCGATCTCGTCTTGGTACCACGGAGTCTTTTACCCTGCAAAAGTCGGGGTTGGACTGGGCCGAAAAACGGCTCTTTGGCTGCCATCTGTGCTCAAAACGGCACCTTTTTCGGTTGAGGGTTGGATATTCTTGTGCGCATGCACGCGCGCGCTGGTGTTTGTCAGTGTGTTTGTTTGTGTGCGCACATGTGGCGGCGACCCTCCACTTTGCCCTGGTGCGTCATAGTGCTGTACATTGTCATTATTCTTGTGGGCAACGCTTGTTTTTTTGTCGCGTACACCTACCAGCTTTCCTTCCGACCAAGTAGCTTTCTTAGCTCTCGGGGGCCCTCGTGTCGCCACAAATCTTGCGCCACACCTGTCCCAGATGGTGGGGGACAGTGTATGCATACAGTGCGGTCTGGTCTTTGTACCAGGGAGTCTTTTACCCTGCAAAAGTCGGGGTTGGACGGGGCTGGAAACGGCTCTTTGGCTGCCATCTGTGCTCAAAACGGCACCTTTTTCGGGTGGGGGGTGGGTATGCTTGCGCGCACGCGCGCGCGCGCTCTGGTGTTTGTCAGTGTGTTTGTTTGTGTGCGCGCATGTGGCGGCGACCCTCCACTTTGCCCTGGTGCATCATAGTGCTGCACATTGTCATCATTCTTGTGGGCAACGCTTGTTTTTTGTCGCGTACACCTACCAGCTTTCCTTATGACCAAGTAGCTTTCTTAGCTCTCGGGGGCCCTCGTGTCGCCACAAATCTTGCGCTACACCTGTCCCAGATGGTGGGGGACAGTGTATGCATACAGTGCGATCTGGTCTTGGTACCACGGAGTCTTTTACCCTGCAAAAGTCGGGGTTGGACGGGGCTCTCGGAAGGAAAGCGTGTAGGTGTACGCGACAAAAAACCAAGCGTTGCCCACAAGAATAATGACAATGTACAGCACTATGATGCACCAGGGCAAAGTGGAGGGTCGCCGCCACATGCGCGCACACAAACAAACACAAATCTTGCGCCAAACACACTGCAATTGGTTCCATTCAAGACCCGTCCACTTTCTGATGCAGTATTGAATACAAAGTTGACAGCACCTTTGTACTGCGGAATGTTCTTGACTGAAAATCCCACCCCATAGATATTAGTTTCCTAGGTTCTTTTCCATGCCAAAATAAATTGAGAATAGATAGATAGATAGATAGATAGATAGATAGATAGATAGATAGATAGATAGATAGATAGATAGATAGATAGATAGATAGATAGATAGATAGATAGATAATAGAGATCTGTGTGTGTGTTAGATAGATAGATAGATAGATAGATAGATAGATAGATAGATAGATAGATAGATAGATAGATAGATAGATAGATAGATAGATAGATAGATAGATAGATAGATAGATAGATAGATAGATAGATAGATAGAGATCTGTGTGTGTGTGTGTTTCTCTGTGTGCGTGTGTGCGTGTGCGTTGTGTGTGTGTGTGTGTGTGTGTGTGTGTGTGTGTGTGTGTGTGTGTGTGTGTGTGTGTGTGTGTTTGAAATCTTACAAATTTGACTGGAACCTAGCACTGTTTCATTTTCTGTCCTCATGTATAAAGCCAGTAACAGAATCAAAGCAATAGCGAAGCTTGTGATTAAAAAAAAACTGATACTGAAATTCCCTGATTATGTATGAAAAAAATATCCTGAAACATCTTGATTATGCAGAGGTTTTTTTTCTATATTTACATCAACAAAATCACAACTACATTCACTACAATGTTTTTGGCCAAAGAATATATAGTTTTTGACAGCAAATAGCTCTCTGTAACAGATGCTACTCCATTGTGGAGAGTCTTGCTGGATTTGTCAGTAACAAAACTGATATTAACAAGAGAGGTAATGAATATTGTAATTCTATAGGAGGACAGCTGAGCTCCCCAAAGTGCGTTGTTAATTTATTTAACACTATTAAAAACAAGACAAAAATAAATGTAAAAAGGCTGGAAAGTCTCTGGACAGGTTTGTTTACTGACGATTTGTCACTTTTACGTTTGTATATACTCAGTATAACCCACGAAGACAGAACAGTTCTTCATCATGTTAATTATCCATTTTTCAGAAATTTTCCAATGTCAAAAAAGTGCTTACTTCTGGTTGCTGCAGTTCTTCCCAGGAAATGTAACGAAGTGCGTCAATCACTTCTCACAAGCGGGGTGTTTTGTGAATTTCATAAAAACCATACAGAGAAAACTGATCAAAGCTACCACTCAAAGGCAGTGTCTTTTAACAGTGTGAAATTGCCAACAAGAGAAGCTATGACAAAGTGCACCGAAGGCCATGTAACTCACTCCTTTCTTCTGTGTGGCTCCAGTCGGTTTAGCATATGTACACAGCAATCCACGTCTCCTTGTACCCACCCGAGTTTGTTGTCACACGAACCTGTGTCAGGTCTACAAGAACAACATGTGCCCCCAGTTCCCACTTTTTCATGTAAAGATGGTGTGACAGAACTGTCGTACACTTTGGTGTGCAACTTCATCGCTGATTGTCAGGATGAGAGTGACGAAACCTTCTGTCAGCATCCTCCATGTGTCAGACAGTTCAGATGTACTAATGGACAGTGTCTGTCTATTGACAAGGTCTGTGATTTTATGTTTCATTGCTTGGACCAATCTGATGAACAGAACTGTGAAATAGCCATATTTCGGTGGAAAACTACACAAACAAGCATCACCTCCTGCACTTTTTAACTTTGATGGTTCCAAATACTTCATTTCTAGCCAACTAAATTCTAGTGAGTCATGTCCTGACACCCATTATCGTTGTCCAGATGTTTTCAAGTCCTATCTGCCTGTCTACACACGGTGTAATTCAATGTATGATTGCATTGACCACCAGGATGAAGAGGGGTGTGAGGAAATCACATGCTCAGGATTTTTCCGATGTAGACGTTCAAAGATATGTTTGCACAATGAGCACATTTGTGATGGCTGGTCTCATTGTCCAATGAATGATGATGAACTGACATGTGACCTAACCTGTCCTGTGAGCTGTCTATGTCAAGGTCATCTGTGTACTAAGCCTATCTCTGCAGCTCTCTTCCCTCAGCTCCGCTACTTGAATGCTACACATTCTGGAATGACATTGTCAGACATCAGTAATAACACTTTGCTCATTGGTGCAATATTTGCATACTGCTCTTTACATTTCTTACCAGACATAGTCTTGGTGAACTTAAGGAGTCTTGATCTTAGTAGCAACATAATTCCTTTTCTCAATATGACTTCCTTTCTTGGTTTCAGAAACCTGCAAGAATTGTCCTTGTCCAACAACCCCTTACCTCACTCCACCTTGGTCTTCCATCTGTCAACCAGCACAGTGTACTCACAGCTCTGGATCTGTCTCACACCACACTGACAGTATTTGACACCACAGCACTGTCACTATTTCCTCAGCTGCAGACACTGAATTTAACATCCACCTCCATTCACACAATCAGTGATGCTGGGTTTCAGTCCATGCTTCAGTTGACTGAGCTGTATATGGATTACAGCCCTGTCAAAACATTTCCACCTGACCTATTTAAAACACTTTCCAGTCTGCAATTTATCTCCACTCATAATTATAAACTGTGTTGTACCGAAATTCTGCCCTATAATTTTGACAGTTCAGCATGCCATGCTCCAAGAGATGAAATCTCTTCATGTGAAGATTTATTACAGTCATGGACATACCGAGGGTTTCTGTGGCTGATAGCATGTCTGTCTCTTACTGGTAATGTTTTCTGCTGCTGTGCACGTTTGTTTGCTAAAAGCCTGGCGTCCTCTAGTGGTTTCAGTGTGTTTGTCACCAACCTCACCATGGCTGACTTTCTGATGGGGGTCTACATTGTTATCATTGGGGTGGCAGATGAGCTCTTCCGTGGACGGTATCTTCACAATGATGACACTTGGAAAAACAGCGTGAGCTGCAAAGTGGCTGGTTTTCTGTCTCTGCTGTCCAGTGAGGTGTCAGCACTGATGATTGGCTTTATTACACTGGATCGTTTTATTGTTCTCCACTTCCCTTTTAGCACTGTCAGATTTAACAGACTATCAGCTGCAGTGGCTTGTCTCTTCACATGGTTGACTGGCTGGTTACTAGCGCTGGTGCCATTGCTTCCAGTTACATCTCACTGGGAATTTTATAGTCAGACAGGCATCTGTATCCCCTTGCCAGTTACAAGACGAAAATATACAGGCAGTGGTTATTCTTTTGGCGTTTTCATTGTCCTCAATTTTATCATCTTTTTACTTGTTGCTGTGGGCCAAGCTCTTATTTATTGGACAATACAGAAGAATGCTCTGAAAACAGATTCCACCAAAGTGTCTCATGATATGACCATAGCACGGCGGTTGATTACCATTGCAGTCACAGATTTCATGTGCTGGTTTCCCATAGGCCTCTGTGCGATGTTAGCTCTAGCTGGTACACCAATTCCTGGAGAAATCAACGTAACTCTGGCTAT
>JASPKP010000617.1:7500-25000 GCA_030674155.1 Stramonita haemastoma
CACACGCAAACTGGTGTACTAAAAAATCCACCAATCACAGCAGCGCAACATCAGGACACAATTTGCACAGTATATAAAGTCTTTTTCCTGTATCCTGCTCTGCCCATATAAACGCACAACACCTGTCCCAGAAGTTGAGGGACAGTGTATGCATACAGTGCAATATAGTCTTGGTGTCACGGGGTCTTTTAACCTGCAAAAGTCGGGGTTGGACGGGGCCGAAAACGGCTCTTTGGCTGCCATCTGTGCTCAAAACGGCACCTTTTTCGGGTGGGGAGTGGGTATGCTTGCGCGCACGCGCGCGCGCGCTGGTGTTTGTCAGTGTGTTTGTTTGTGTGCGCGCATGTGGCGGCGACCCTCCACTTTGCCCTGGTGCATCATAGTGCTGTACATTGTCATTATTCTTGTGGGCAACGCTTGTTTTTTGTCGCGTACACCTACCAGCTTTCCTTCCGACCAAGTAGCTTTCTTAGCTCTCGGGGGCCCTCGTGTCGCCACAAATCTTACGCCACACCTGTCCCAGATGATGGGGGACAATGTATGCAAACAGTGCGATCTGGTCTTGGTGCTAACGGGTCTTTTACCCTGCAAAAGTCGGGGTTGGACGGAGCCGAAAACGGCTCTTTGGCTGCCATCTGTGCTGAAAACGGCACCTTTTTCGGGTGGGGGGTGGGTATGCTTGCGCAAACGCGCGCGCGCGTTGGTGTTTGTCAGTGTGTTTGTTTGTGTGCGCGCATGTGGCGGCGACCCTCCACTTTGCCCTGGTGCATCATAGTGCTGTACATTGTCATTATTCTTGTGGGCAACGCTTGTTTTTTGTCGCGTACACTTACCAGCTTTCCTTCCGACCAATTAGCTTTCTCAGCTCTTGGGGGCCCTCGCATCGCCACAAATCTTGCGCCACACCTGTCCCAGATGGTGGGGGACAGTGTATGCATACAGTGCGATCTGGTCTTGGTACCACGGAGTCTTTTACCTGCAAAAGTCGGGGTTGGATGGGGCTGAACACTCCTCTTTGGCTGCAATCTGTGCTCAAAACGGCACCTTTTTCGGGTGGGGGGTGGGTATGCTTGCGCGCACGCGCGCGCGCGCGCTGGTGTTTGTCAGTCTGTTTGTTTGTGTGCGCGCATGTGGCGGCGACCCTCCACTTTGCCCTGGTGCATCATAGTGCCGTATATTGTCATTATTCTTGTGGGCAACGCTGACTTTTTGTTGCGTACACTTACCAGCTTTCCTTCCGATCAAAAAGCTTTCTTAGCTCTTGGGGGGCCCTCGTGTCGCCACAAATCTTGCAGCCACACCTGTCTTAGATGGTGGGGGACAGTGTATGCATACAGTGCGATCTGGTTTTGCTACCACGGAGTCTTTTACCCTGCAAAAGTCGGGGTTGGACGGGGCCGAAAACGGCTCTTTGGCTGCCATCTGTGCTCAAAACGGCACCTTTTTCAGGTGGGGGGTGGGTATGCTTGCGCGCACGCGCGCGCGCGCTGGTGTTTGTCAGTCTGTTTGTTTGTGTGCGCGCATGTGGCGGCGACCCTCCACTTTGCCCTGGTGCATCATAGTGCCGTATATTGTCATTATTCTTGTGGGCAACGCTTCCTTTTTGTCGCGTACACTTACCAGCTTTCCTTCCGACCCAGTGCCTCTCTTAGCTCTTGGGGGCCCTCGTGTCGTCACAAATCTTGCGGCCACACCTGTCCCAGATTGTGGGGGACAGTGTATGCATACAGTGCGATCTGGTCTTCGTACCACGGAGTCTTTTATCCTGCAAAAGTCGGGGTTGGACGGGGCTGAAGACGGTTCTTTGGTTGCCATCTGTGCTCAAAACGGCACCTTTTTCGGGTGGGGGGTGGGTATGCTTGCGTGCACGCGCGCGCGCGCTGGTGTTTGTCAGTCTGTTTGTTTGTGTGCGCGCATG
Source organism: Stramonita haemastoma (assembly GCA_030674155.1). Lineage (NCBI taxonomy): Eukaryota > Metazoa > Mollusca > Gastropoda > Neogastropoda > Muricidae > Stramonita > Stramonita haemastoma. Next base: position 9,419 of record JASPKP010000617.1, read on the forward strand.
TGGCGGCGACCCTCCACTTTGCCCTGGTGCATCATAGTGCTGTATATTGTCATTATTCTTGTGGGCAACGCTTGCTTTTTGTCGCGTACACTTACCAGCTTTCCTTCCGACCAAGTAGCTTTCTTAGCTCTTGGGGGCCCTCGTGTCGCCACAAATCTTGCGCCACACCTGTCCCAGATGGTGGGGGACAGTGTATGCATACAGTGCGATCTGGTCTTGGTACCACGGAGTCTTTTACCCTGCAAAAGTCGGGGTTGGACGGGGCCGAAAACGGCTCTTTGGCTGCCATCTGTGCTCAAAACGGCACCTTTTTCGGTTGAGGGTTGGATATTCTTGTGCGCATGCACGCGCGCGCTGGTGTTTGTCAGTGTGGTTGTTTGTGTGCGCGCATGTGGCGGCGACCCTCCACTTTGCCCTGGTGCATCATAGTGCTGTACATTGTCATTATTCTTGTGGGCAACGCTTGTTTTTTGTCGCGTACACCTACCAGCTTTCCTTCCGACCAAGTAGCTTTCTTAGCTCTCGGGGGCCCTCGTGTCGCCACAAATCTTGCGCCACACCTGTCCCAGATGGTGGGGGACAGTGCATGCATAAAGTGCGGTCTGGTCTTGGTACCAGGGAGTCTTTTACCCTGCAAAAGTCGGGGTTGGACGGGGCCGGAAACGGCTCTTTGGCTGCCATCTGTGCTCAAAACGGCACCTTTTTCGGGTGGGGGGTGGGTATGCTTGCGCGCACGCGCGCGCGCGCTGGTGTTTGTCAGTGTGTTTGTTTGTGTGCGCACATGTGGCAGCGACCCTCCACTTTGCCCTGGTGCATCATAGTGCTGTACATTGTCATTATTCTTGTGGGCAACGCTTGTTTTTTGTCGCGTACACCTACCAGCTTTTATTCCGACCAAGTAGCTTTCTTAGCTCTCGGGGGCCCTCGTGTCGCCACAAATCTTGCGCCACACCTGTCCCAGATGGTGGGGGACAGTGTATGCATACAGTGCGATCTGGTCTTGGTACCAGGGAGTCTTTTACCCTGCAAAAGTCGGGGTTGGACGGGGCCGGAAACGGCTCTTTGGCTGCCATCTGTGCTCAAAACGGCACCTTTTTCGGGTGGGGGGTGGGTATGCTTGCGCGCACGCGCGCGCGCGCTGGTGTTTGTCAGTGTGTTTGTTTGTGTGCGCACATGTGGCAGCGACACTCCACTTTGCCCTGGTGCATCATAGTGCTGTACATTGTCATTATTCTTGTGGGCAACGCTTGTTTTTTGTCGCCTACACCTACCAGCTTTCCTTTCGACCAAGTGCCTTTCTTAGCTCTTAGGGGCCCTCGTGTCGCCACAAATCTTGCGGCCACACCTGTCCCAGATGGTGGGGGACAGTGTATGCATACAGTGCGATCTGGTCTTCGTACCACAGAGTCTTTTACCCTGCAAAAGTCGGGGTTGGACGGGGCTGGAAAACGGCTCTTTGGTTGCCATCTGTGCTCAAAACGGCACCTTTTTCGGGTGGGGGGTGGGTTATGCTTGCGCGCACGCGCACGCGCGCTGGTGTTTGTCAGTGTGTTTGTTTGTGTGCGCGCATGTGGCGGCGACCCTCCACTTTGCCCTGGTGCATCATAGTGCTGTATATTGTCATTATTCTTGTGGGCAAACGCTTGCTTTTTGTCGCGTACACTTACCAGCTTTCCTTCCGACCAAGTAGCTTTCTTAGCTCTTGGGAGCCCTCGCGTCGCCACAAATCTTGCGCCACACCTGTCCCAGATGGTGGGGGACAGTGTATGCATACAGTGCGATCTCGTCTTGGTACCACGGAGTCTTTTACCCTGCAAAAGTCGGGGTTGGACTGGGCCGAAAACGGCTCTTTGGCTGCCATCTGTGCTCAAAACGGCACCTTTTTCGGGTGGGGGGTGGGTACGCTTGCGTGCACGCGCGCGCGCGCTGGTGTTTGTCAGTGTGTTTGTTTGTGTGCGCACATGTGGCGGCGACCCTCCACTTTGCCCTGGTGCGTCATAGTGCTGTATTTGTCATTATTCTTGTGGGCAACGCTTGTTTTTTGTCGCGTGCACTTCCCGGCTTTCCTTCCGACCAAGTAGCTTTCTTAGCTCTCGGGGGCCCTCGTGTCGCCACAAATCTTGCGCCACACCTGTCCCAGATGGTGGGGGACAGTGTATGCATTACAGTGCGGTCTGGTCTTGGTACCAGGGAGTCTTTTACCCGGCAAAAGTCGGGGTTGGACGGGGCCGGAAACGGCTCTTTGGCTGCCATCTGTGCTCAAAACGGCACCTTTTTCGGGTGGGGGGTGGGTATGCTTGCGCGCACGCGCGCGCGCGCTGGTGTTTGTCAGTGTGTTTGTTTGTGTGCGCACATGTGGCAGCGACCTCCACTTTGCCCTGGTGCAGTCATAGTGCTGTAATTGTCATTATTCTTGTGGGCAACGCTTGTTTTTTGTCGCGTAGCACCTACCGCTTTCCTTTCGACCAAGTAGCTTTCTTAGCTCTCGGGGGCCCTCGTGTCGCCACAAATCTTGCGCCACACCTGTCCAGATGGTGGGGGACAGTGTATGCATTACAGTGCGGTCTGGTCTTGGTACCAGGAGTCTTTTACCCGGCAAAAGTCGGGGTTGGACGGGGCCGGAAACGGCTCTTTGGCTGCCATCTGTGCTCAAAACGGCACCTTTTTCGGGTGGGGGGTGGGTATGCTTGCGCGCACGCGCGCGCGCGCTGGTGTTTGTCAGTGTGTTTGTTGTGTCGTGCATGTGGCGGCGACCCTCCACTTTGCCCTTGTGCTCATAGTGCTGTACATTGTCATTATTCTTGTGGGCAACGCTTGTTTTTTGTCGCGTACACTACCAGCTTTCCTTCCGACCAAGTGCTTTCTTAGCTGTGGGGCCCTCCGTGTCGCCACAAATCTTGCGCCACACCTGTCCCAGATGGTGGGGGACAGTGTATGCATACAGTGCGGTCTGGTCTTGTACCAGGGAGTCTTTTACCCTGCAAAAGTCGGGTTGGACGGGGCCGGAAAACGGCTCTTTGGTTGCCATCTGTGCTCAAAACTGCACCTTTTTCGGGTGGGGGGTGGGTATGCTTGCGCGCACGCGCCGCGCGCTGGTGTTTGTCAGTGTGTTTCTTTGTGTGCGCCATGTGGCGCGACCCTCCACTTTGCCCTGGTGCATCATATGCTGTACATTGTCATTATTCTTGTGGGCAACGCTTGTTTTTGTCGCGTACACTTACCAGCTCTTCTTCCGACCAAGTAGCTTTCTTAGCTCTGGGGCCCTCGGTCGCCACAAATCTTGCGCCACACCTGTTCCAGATGGTGGGGGACAGTGTATGCATACAGTGCGGTCTCGTCTTGGTACCACGGAGTCTTTTACCCGCAAAAGTCGGGGTTGGACGGGCCGGAAACGGCTCTTTGGCTGCCATCTGTGCTCAAAACGGCACCTTTTTCGGGTGGGGGGTGGGTATACGCTTGCGGCACGCGCGCGCGCGCTGGTGTTTGTCAGTGTGTTTGTTTGTGTGCGGCATGTGGCGGCGACCCTCCACTTTGCCCTGTGCATCATATTGCTGTACATTGTCATTATTCTTGTGGGCAACGCTTGTTTTTTGTCGCGTACACTTATCCAGCTTTCCTTCCGACCAAGTAGCTTTCTTAGCTCTCTGGGGCCCTCGTGTCGCCACAAATCTTGCGCCACACCTGTCCCAGATGGTGGGGGACAGTGTATGCATACAGTGCTGTCTGGTCTTGGTACCAGGGAGTCTTTTACCCACAAAAGTGGGGGTTGGACGGGGCCGGAAACGGCTCTTTGGCTGCCATCTGTGCTCAAAACGGCACCTTTTTCGGGTGGAGGGTGGGTATGCTTGCGCGCACGCGCGCGCGCGCTGGTGTTTGTCAGTGTGTTTGTTTGTGTGCGCACATGTGGCAACGACCCTCCACTTTGCCCTTGTGCATCATAGTGCTGTACATTGTCATTATTCTTGTGGGCAACGCTTGTTTTTTTGTCGCGTACACCTACCAGCTTTCCTTCCGACCAAGTAGCTTTCTTAGCTCTCGGAAGGAAAGCTGGTAGGTGTACGCGACAAAAAAACAAGCGTTGCCCACAAGAATAATGACAATGTACAGCACTATGATGCACCAGGGCAAAGTGGAGGGTCGCCGCCACATGCGCGCACACAAACAAACACACTGACAAACACCAGCGCGCGCGCGCGTGCGCGCAAGCATACCCACCCCCCACCCGAAAAAGGTGCCGTTTTCAGCACAGATGGCAGCCAAAGAGCCGTTTCCGGCCCCGTCCAACCCCGACTTTTGCAGGGTAAAAGACTCCCTGGTACCAAGACCAGACCGCACTGTATGCATACACTGTTCCCCACCATCTGGGACAGGTGTGGCGCAAGATTTGTGGCGACACGAGGGCCCCCGAGAGCTAAGAAAGCTACTTGGTCGGATGGAAAGCTGGTAGGTGTAGGCGACAAAAAACAAGCGTTGCCCACAAGAATAATGACAATGTACAGCACTATGATGCACCAGGGCAAAGTGGAGGGTCGCCGCCACATGCGCGCACACAAACAAACACAAATCTTGCGCCAAACACACTGCAATTGGTTCCATTCAAGACCCGTCCACTTTCTGATGCAGTATTGAATACAAAGTTGACAGCACCTTTGTACTGCAGAATGTTCTTGACTGAAAATCCCACCCCATAGATATTAGTTTCCTAGGTTCTTTTCCATGCCAAAATAAATTGAGAATAGATAGATAGATAGATAGATAGATAGATAGATAGATAGATAGATAGATAGATAGATAGATAGATAGATAGATAGATAGATAGATAGATAGAGATCTGTGTGTGTGTTAGATAGATAGATAGATAGATAGATAGATAGATAGATAGATAGATAGATAGATAGATAGATAGATAGATAGATAGATAGATAGATAGATAGATAGATAGATTAGATAGATAGATAGATAGATAGATAGATAGATAGATAGAGATCTGTGTGTGTGTGTGTGTTTCTCTGTGTGCGTGTGTGCGTGTGTGTGTGTGTGTGTGTGTGTGTGTGTGTGTGTGTGTGTGTGTGTGTGTGTGTGTGTGTGTGTTTGAAATCTTACAAATTTGACTGGAACCTAGCACTGTTTCATTTTCTGTCCTCATGTATAAAGCCAGTAACAGAATCAAAGCAATAGCGAAGCTTGTGATTAAAAAAAACACTGATGCTGAAATTCCCTGATTATGTATGAAAAAAATATACTGAAACATCTTGATTATGCAGAGGTTTTTTTTCTATATTTACATCAACAAAATCACAACTACATTCACTACAATGTTTTTGGCCTAAGAATATATAGTTTTTGACAGCAAATAGCTCTCTGTAACAGATGCTACTCCATTGTGGAGAGTCTTGCTGGATTTGTCAGTAACAAAACTGATATTAACAAGAGAGGTAATGAATATTGTAATTCTATAGGAGGACAGCTGAGCTCCCCAAAGTGCGTTGTTAATTTATTTAACACTATTAAAAACAAGACAAAAATAAATGTAAAAAGGCTGGAAAGTCTCTGGACAGGTTTGTTTACTGACGATTTGTCACCTTTACGTTTGTATATACTCAGTATAACCCACGAAGACAGAACAGTTCTTCATCATGTTAATTATCCATTTTTCAGAAATTTTCCAATGTCAAAAAAGTGCTTACTTCTGGTTGCTGCAGTTCTTCCCAGGAAATGTAACGAAGTGCGTCAATCACTTCTCACAAGCGGGGTGTTTTGTGAATTTCATAAAAACCATACAGAGAAAACTGATCAAAGCTACCACTCAAAGGCAGTGTCTTTTAACAGCGTGAAATTGCCAACAAGAGAAGCTATGACAAAGTGTACTGATGACCATGTCACTCACTCCTTTCTTCTGTGTGGCTCCAGTCGGTTTAGCATATGTGGGCAGCAATCCACATCTCCTTGTACCTACTCTAATTTGTTACAACACGAACCTGTGTCTAGTCTACAAGAACAACATGTGCCCCCAGTTCCCACTTTTTCATGCAATGATGGTGTGACACAACTGTCATACACTTTGGTGTGCAACTTCATCGCTGATTGTCAGGATGAGAGTGACGAAACCTTCTGTCAGCATCCTCCATGTGTCAGACAGTTCAGATGTACTAATGGACAGTGTCTGTCTATTGACAAGGTCTGTGATTTTATGTTTCATTGCTTGGACCAATCTGATGAACAGAACTGTGAAATAGCCATATTTCAGTGGAAACTACCACAACAAGCATCACCTCCTGCACTTTTTAACTTTGATGGTTCCAAATACTTCATTTCTAGCCAACTGAATTCCAGTGAGCCATGTCCAGACACCCATTATCGTTGTCCAGATGTTTTCAAGTCCTGTCTGCCTGTCTACACACGGTGTAATTCAATGTATGACTGCATTGACCACCAGGATGAAGAGGGGTGTGAGGAAATCACATGCTCAGGATTTTTCCGATGTAGACATTCAAAGATATGTTTGCACAATGAGCACATTTGTGATGGCTGGTCTCATTGTCCAATGAATGATGATGAACTGACATGTGACCTAACCTGTCCTGTGAGCTGTCTATGTCAAGGTCACACATTTCTGTGTACTAAGCCTATCTCTGCAGCTCTCTTCCCTCAGCTCCGCTACTTGAATGCTACACATTCTGGAATGACATTGTCAGACATCAGTAATAACACTTTGCTCATTGGTGCAATATTTGCATACTGCTCTTTACATTTCTTACCAGACGTAGTCTTGATGAACTTAAGGAGTCTTGATCTTAGTAGCAACAAAATTCCTTTTCTCAATATGACTTCCTTTCTTGGTTTCAGAAATCTGCAAGAATTGTCCTTGTCCAACAACCCCCTTACCTCACTCCACCTTGGTCTTCCATCTGTCAACCAGCACAGTGTACTCACAGCTCTGGATCTGTCTCACACCACACTGACAGTATTTGACACCACAGCACTGTCACTATTTCCTCAGCTGCAGAAACTGAATTTAACATCCACCTCCATTCACACAATCAGTGATGTTGGGTTTCAGTCCATGCCTCAGTTGACTGAGCTGTATATGGATTACAGCCCTGTCAAAACATTTCCACCTGACCTATTTAAAACACTTTCCAGTCTGCAATTTATCTCCACTCACAATTATAAACTGTGCTGTACCGAAATTCTGCCCTATAATTTTGACAGCTCAGCATGCCATGCTCCAAGAGATGAAATCTCTTCGTGTGAAGATTTATTACAGTCATGGACATACAGAGGGTTTCTGTGGCTGACAGCATGTCTGTCTCTTACTGGTAATGTTTTCTGCTGCTGTGCACGTTTGTTTGCTAAAAGCCTGGCGTCCTCTAGTGGTTTCAGTGTGTTTGTCACCAACCTCACCATGGCTGACTTTCTGATGGGGGTCTACATTGTTATCATTGGGGTGGCAGATGAACTCTTCCGTGGACGGTATCTTCACAATGATGACACTTGGAAAAACAGCCTGAGCTGCAAAGTGGCTGGTTTTCTGTCTCTGCTGTCCAGTGAGGTGTCAGCACTGATGATAGGCTTTATTACACTGGATCGTTTTATTGTTCTCCATTTCCCTTTTAGCACTGTCAGATTTAACAGACTATCAGCTGCAGTGGCTTGTCTCTTCACATGGCTGACTGGCTGGTTTCTAGCACTGGTGCCATTGCTTCCAGTGACATCCCACTGGGAATTTTATAGTCAGACAGGCATCTGTATCCCCTTGCCAATAACAAGACGAAAATATGAAGGCAGTGGTTATTCTTTGGGTGTTTTCATTGTTCTTAATTTTATCATCTTTTTACTTGTTGCTGTGGGCCAAGCTCTCATTTATTGGACAATACAGAAGAATACTTTAAAAACAGATTCCACCAAAGTGTCTCATGACATGACCATAGCACGGCGGTTGATCACCATTGCAGTCACAGATTTCACGTGCTGGTTTCCCATAGGCCTCTGTGCGATGTTAGCTCTAGCTGGTACACCAATTCCTGGCGAAATCAACGTAACTCTGGCTATATTCGTTCTACCGTTAAACTCTGCCATCAATCCATTCATGTATGCACTCAATACTCTTGCTGAGAAGAGAAAGAAAAACAATAAAAAAATAAACTAAGAGAATGGCTAGAATCTCACCCTGATTTATTTGTAAACTGATTTTTTAATTGTTTTTCACATCTTAGGATGACGCCTATGTTTCTCTCCATGCCTGAAATACCAGTCGCTCTTCTTTCTTTCTCTCCTATTCATCTTAAACTATGGTTCTTGTCTTAACCCTAATAAACACTTTGTCATATCCTGGTCATTTTCTGTGTGTGTGTGTGTGTGTGTGTGCGTACGTGTGTTTTTGTGTGTGTGTGTGTGTGTGTGTGTGTGTGTGTGTGTGTGTGTGTGTGTGTGTGTGTGTGTGTGTGTGTGTGTGTGTGTGTGTGTGTGTGTGTGTGTGTGTGTGTGTAAGTAAACTATCTCCACATATTATACTCAAAGTATGTAAATACTACACTATTTGAGAAACAAGTATCAAATTTACCTCAAGAGGGCGAGATAACCCCATGGTTAGAGCGTTGCACTCATGATCTGAAAGCCCGGGTTTGACCCCCCACCACAGCACCCGTTCCAGGGGATTTCCCCCCCTGGAATGAACACCAGGGACGGATAGCATAGTGGTCAGAACATTGCGCTAGCAATTTGACGACCCAGGTTCGAGTCTGGTCCTGGAGTTAACATCAGTGCTGACTCCACTCTCCCCAAAAGTCCTTCGGATGAGACTTTAAACCGAGGCCCCATGTGCGAACGCACGCAGAACATCTTGCGCACACGTAAAAAATCCTGTTCCGCTTTTCGTAAGAGTAGGCCATCGTGTGCCGGTGGGAACAGATGACAATTACAAAATTGCATACGCACGAGGACTGGATGTAAAAAAAAAAACACAAGAGTGCTTATTCCATTATCCTCGATATAAAAGAATAAATCAAATCAAATCAAATCAAATCAGTACAAACTCCACTCCCCAAAACGCCACAGTATCAGACATTAAACTAAGGTCCAGAGTGCAGATGCACACAGAACATCTATGGTATTCCGGAGAATTGGCGCAGAGCAGATCTTCCAGTCTTCAGTCTTCTTAAGAAACCAATACTATATGCAGAATATTCCATACTCCCATATTGGTGTTGCCGGAAGAGGGTAGGGGGCTCTCTTTCAGTATAAATAGCATCCCCACTTTCTGGAAATTCCATACTATGAATTTCTTTATGGTTATTTTCCTCACCTTTCTATTAGCTCTCTAGATTATTTCTCACCTCTCCAGTCTTGATTTCTTTCCCTTTTTTTTGGCAAAAATTACAGTTTCTGTTTTTACGTTATATGACTTTTTGCTTGCATTGATTTTTTTTGTTTGTATTTGTTGTTCTTTTCCTTCAGGTTAGGGCGGGGGAGGGAGGGGGGGGGGTTCTCTGCCAGAGCTCCTAGGTTCACCAATAATGAGGTTTTGCATTTGCTTCTATTTTTACCCATCATTAAGGTAGCCGCAGACTAACTTCAGAGCTTGTATTGTTTCGTTTTAGAGACTAGATTGTGGTATTGTGAACACTGGAAATGGCATTGCATGTTCATTCTGCAGTATTATTTGCGTATATGGCAGTGTTTGCTTATTTTACCAGTTTCCAACAAGATAGACTTTCACAGAGAAGTGTCTGGCAAAACAGGCTTCCATTTGACAGTGTGTGACAAGACAGGCTTCCATTTGGCAGTGTCGGACAGCAAATATGGTAGAGGTCAGCAAGATCAGCTTTCATATGGCAGTGTCCACCAAGATAGGCTTTTATATAGCAGTGTGTGACAAGACAGGCTTTCATACGGCAGTGTCTGTCAAGACAGGCTTTCATACGGCAGTGTCTGTCAAGGCAGGCTTTCATATGGCAGTGTTCAACAAGATCAGCTTTCATATGGCAGTGTGTGTCAAGACAGGCTTTCATACGGCAGTGTCTGTCAAGACAGGCTTTCATATGGCAGTGTGTGTCAAGACAGGCTTTCATACGGCAGTGTTTGTCAAGACAGGCTTTCATATGGCAGTGTGTGACAAGACAGGCTTTCATACGGCAGTGTCTGTCAAGACAGGCTTTCATATGGCAGTGTCTGACAAGACAGGCTTTCGTATGGCAGTTTCCGGTGGCACAGATTTTCATATGGCAGTGTGTGTCAAGACAGGCTTTCATATAGCAATGTCTGACAAGACAGGCTTTCATATGGCAGTGTGTGACAAGATAGGCTTTCATATGGCAGTTTGTGACAGGACAGGCTTTCATATGGCAGTTTGTGACAAGACAGGCTTTCATATGGCAGTGTGTGACAAGACAGGCTTTCATATGGCAGTGTGTGGCAAGACAGGCTTTCATATGGCAGTGTGTGACAAGACAGGCTTTCATATGGCAGTGTGTGTCAAGACAGGCTTTCATATAGCAGTGTCCGACAAGACAGGCTTTCATATAGCAGTATCCGACAAGACAGGCTTTCATATGACAGTGTCTGACAAGACAGGCTTTCATATGGCAGTGTCTGAGAAGACAGGCTTTCATATGGCAGTGTCTGAGAAGACAGGCTTTCATATGGCAGTGTCTGACAAGGCAGGCTTTCATATGGCAGTGTCTGGTAAGAGAAACTTTCATATGATAGTTTCCAACAAGATCAGCGTTCATATGGCAGTGTCTGATGGCACAGATTTTCATATGGCAGTGTCTGATGGCACATATTTTCATATGACAGTGTCTAAGACAGGCTTTCAGTGAACATCTAATCCTAACATGTGTGGATAGATCTCATCACACACACATACACACATGCACACACACACATACACACACACAAACAAACACACGCACGCACACTCACACATACATACCACACCACACCACACACACACCACACGCACACACACGCACACACACACACTCACTCAAACACAATCACACCACACCACACCAAACACACACACACACACACACACACACACACACACACACCACACCACACACACCACACACCACACCACACACACACACACACACACACACACACACACACACACACACACACACACACAGATCAAATAATTCAATCCTTTAATTCCTTGTTGAACATAGAAAATATATAACAAAAGTGTACGAAAATATATTAACATATTTGATACAAGTTTAAGCAGTCATTGAGAAACACTAAACAAATGACAAACAAACCGCCTAAAAGATTATTTTGTAGCCTTTACAAGGTGTGGTGTGTGTGTGTGTGTGTGTGTGTGTGTGTGTGTGTGTGTGTGTGTGTGTGTGTGTGTGTGTGTGTGTGTGTGTGTTTGTGTTTGTGTTTGTGTTTGTATGTGTGTGTATGTGTGTGTGCGTGTGTGTGTGCGTGTGTGTGTATGCGTGTGTGCGTGTGTTTGTTGTGTGTGTGTGTGTGTGTGTGTGTGTGTGTGTGTGTGTGTTCTCTTAGATAACTTCACTCAGGATTCTTTAATTAAGATCCTGAAATTTTTTTTAAATGTTGATGTAATTTCTCAAAACTACTTCCATGTTCATGTCCCCAACATCTTTCACCTATACAAAATTGCTGAAATTACCACGGCATACATACACTTCCAAGCAAACCCAAGGGTAAGTTTTTGTTTGTTTGAGTACTTGTTTTCTTCATGTCTCTTACGATTAAAGACAAATATTGCATCCCTTAAGGAAACATGCTGAATGTTTACTGAATACTACACACAAATATCAAGCAAAATCACAGCTTTTTTTTTTTTTTTTTTAATTTTCCAAGATTATAAACATCACACAATTTATTTCTGCTGTGACAAAATAGCTATTTTTGTTTTTGTCGGATTTACTTTAAATTTCCATTTTTGATCCCATATTTGCTAGAAGTAATGTGCCCATTGTACCTAAGATATTGTTTAGGCCACAAGAATAATATAATTATAAATCAGCATATCAGGATGCAAGTAACCCATGTACAATATTTATGTACAATGTACAATAACCTATGCACAATATCCTATATACAATATCATGTACAATAACCTATGTACAATATTTGTTAACTCGAATGATATAGGTCAATTTCAGTCAGTTACTACGGGTAAGCGATCATTATCAATAAGAAAGTACATGAACATCACAGTTTATCAATAAGAAAATACATGAGCATCACAGAAACACGAGACTTTTTCTCCAAGATTTCAAGATTCAATTCCCTTAACCCCTCATGGAGTATATAGAATTGCACACACATTTATCAAAGAATAAACCTAGGGCAGTTCACTTTAACAAGATAACACCATTACCAACAGAAACTGAAAAAAAACAAGTGTTGAACATGTCAGTAGAAACAATCACCAAGGAAGCCATCAACAAAACAATTGAAAAATGAGGCAGTTTAACAGCTTTTACATCTCCTTTTTTGTAAATACAATTTTAGTGGATGTTCGGGGTGGCGGAGTGGGGCAGAGGCACTGGGTTGAGAAAGATATAAAAAGTTACATTTTCATCAAATTGTGGAAAATCTTACACATTTTGAGAGAGAAAGAAGAACTTGTCAGAATTTACATTTCATCGGTTTACAAAAAATATCAATTTACACAAGCTGGAGAAATGTTTACACACACATGCACGCACGGACGCGCGCGCGAGCACACACACACACACACACACACACACACACACACACACACACACACACACACACACACACACACACACACACACACCACACACACACACACACAAGCACACAGAGTTGTTATCATCATCATTACAATTATTATCATCAATGTCGCTGTCATCAAAACCTTCGTCATCATCATCATCATCATCATCATCATCATCATCATCATCATCATCATCATCATCATCATCATCATTTTCACAAGCACACTGTGAACAGCTTATCCCACATATCATCAAGCTAATAATGATAACTATTTACATGGCAGACATTTGTATACAGTATACTATTTACATTACTAACGTGGTTCTTCATATTTTGTTTGTTTGTGTGTTTGTTTTGTTTTGGCTTTTTATGGCACATGTTTGTTAAGATATTTCTGATCATTTGTGCAGTGCTTCTAGCGTGCGTGCATGCGTGCGTCTGTGTGCACGCACGTGTGTGTGTGCGTGCGTGCAATTGGTTGGAATTTTTTTCTGAAGCAGTGGAAAAATTCAAGTCTAGGTGAGAGACAAATTTTTTCAAGTCAAGTCAAGTCAAAACACATTAATCATCCGTAAAAGGCAATTACAATACTGACAGGCATATTGATACAAATCATAATCAAAAGACACAAGATAGATACATTTCATATTTGTTCAAACATTATATGCTTCCAATTATACTTTTAAATAGCTTCAAATACTATTTTTCAATGACTTGCAGTGAAGAGTGGATGGATAGGTGGATAGATTGTAATACTTTCGGTGAAAGACAACTTATCGGTATTTACAAGCGGGTTGATATTTGTTTTACTCATCTTTTTTTCCCTCTTTGCTGTGACTGGATTTTTGTTGTTGTTGTTGTTTTTCTTTTATTCATACACACCCCATCTACTTTTCCTCTTTTTTTTTCTCTCTCTTTTCCCGTGAAATAATAACGTACTTAATGGAAGTCACTTCTAGCTGATTCATATTTGAAATAATTTCCAACCAAACTAGAAACAAATAGGGTGAAAGAGGGTTACCCTGTCAATAGCCTCTTATTGTTAAAAAAATGATGATACACTTTCATTCTTATAAAAACGAAACTGTTAGTTTCCTTATTGAAGGCACATAGATAATGACTTTTATCCGATTCATATCCAAATGTTGCAAAAACTGTCCATATCAAAATCAAATCCAGGAAATCAAATGTTTCCTTAAAATCCGGCACACGAATGCAAACACGGGACAGGATAGTCTAGTGGTCAGAACAACGCGCTCGCAATTTGACGACCCGGGTTCGATTTCCGTTGGTGGGGATTTTTGCCCTGAAATTAACATCAGTGCTGACTCCACTCTCCCCACAAGTCCTTCTGATGAGACTATAAACCGAGGCTCCGTGTGTGAACGCACGCAGAACATCGTGCGCACACGTTAAGTCCTGTTCGCTTTCCAAAAGAGTAGGTCGTTGTGTGCCAGTGGGAACAGATGACAAAATTTACAAAGCTGCATACACACGGGGACTGGATGCAAAAAAGCACATGAGTGCTTATTCCATTTTCTTAAATAAAGGATATTTTTATAAAAAAAATTTTAAAAAGGGCAGATCTCGTTTAGGCCCAAAACTTTCCCCCAACCCATCAGACCATGAGGGGTGATCTGGGTACTAGTCTTTCGGATGAGACGATAAACCGATGTCCCATGTGTTACACATCAATATTTAGCGCACGTAAAAGAACCCACGGCAACAAGCGAGTTGTCAATGGCAAAGTTCTGTAGAAAAAAGCTACTCTGATAGGGAAACAAATACATTTGCAGACAGGAAAAATAATAATGGGTGGTGCTACTCTTGTGGCGACACACTCTCCCCCGGGGAGAGCATCCTGAATTTGACGCAGCGAAATCTGCTGTGGCATAAAGTGATATAAAATAAATAGTAAACAAGAATTATATAGATAACTGTTACTCTCCTTGCATCAATTCATGATAGACACTGGTGGATCTTCACGTTGCAGAACGGCCTCCAATCAAGTATACACGCGGTATGTTGATAATATGAGGTCTTCTTTAGATTTAAAGAAGAACCACCATGATAAAATACATTCTGCCTCCATCATTTATACCATTCTATGTCACAGCAGATTTCTCTGCGTAAAATTCCGGCTGCCCTCCCCGGGGAGAGCGCGTCGCCACAAGTGCAGCGCCTACCCATTTTTTTCCTGTCTGCAATTGTATTTGTTTCCCTATGAGAGTGACCTTTCTCTACAGAAGTTTTTGCCAGGGACAACCCTCTTGTTGCCGTGGGTTCTTTTACGTGCGCTAAATAATGATGTGTAACACACGGGACCTCGGTTTATCGTCTCATCCGAAAGACTAGCACCCAGACCACCACTCATGATCTAATGGATGGGGGGGGGGGGGGGGGAGTTTCAGGCCAAAACGGGATTCGAACCACCGCACACTCCGACCCGGACTTTTCGCTTTCTAGACAGGTGCGTTACCTCTAGACCACCGATCTACCACTGTTCACTGTTCAGCACCAGTCACTACTTAAGCATCAGTTCATATGGGCGCATGGGCTGTTGAAAAGAATAGCTGTAGGATTGGCTTAATAGATAGAAAGCACTGAATTTTCAAGAAAACTACATTTTAACTATGATAATATTATCTTGTTCAACGTTTATCTTTCCAAGTCCACAGAGTGTCCGCCTACTTGCTCATTGTTGTTGTGAAGTGGCATCCATATTATTCTCTGAAACAACAACAACAACAACAACAACAAATCAGAAGACAAAGTGAGAAAAAAAAATTAGGGATAAAAGAAGATAATTGCTATACATGATTTAAAACATAAAGACTCGTACACATGAATGACTGT